>PVKV010016171.1:0-51662 GCA_004027835.1 Alouatta palliata
TGCTTTATGTTAACCTCAAAGAATAAAAGCCCACCTTTTATCGGACAGGCAGGACACTTTACATGAACTGTTTTTTAATTCTGCAGGGGAGAGATAGGAAAGATTAGAAAACAAGATTGAAAACATTTTAACCATCAGGTTAAAATGAAATTAAAAAAATAAATCAGATTCTTTAAGTAATTTGTATCTCTACTTTTAAATTTGTGCCTTTACTGTTCTTTTTAATGAGGACTACAAACTGTTTTCAAAGTCATTTTTTATTATTAGAGCTCTTAATCAATCTGAGAGGCAATTGTAATATCCTCCTAAATTGATATACGGCCTTGAGAAAGTAATTCAACCATTTTAATTGGTGGGCATTATAAAAGTATATTCTGATATGTGCTGATTGAGACATGACTGATCACAGCATGACATTTCTTTTAGGCAAGTTTTCTTATTTATTTTCTGAAGAGACACGTTACATAGCACATCCTGGGTCTCTGTGGTCAGAGGCCCTGATTAAAGAACAAAATGTCAAAACCAGTAAACTATAAACTACTGAAATTCTCTTGTGCATATTATTAAAGAGCCAAAGCGAAAGATCTGCTTCGTGGATACAAATGGAGAGGTTGCTGCTGCCTCAGAGGCCAGGCCTTACTGTTTATTCACACTGCATCCCAGCAGAGTGAGTTATTTCATATAAAATAATTCAGGTAGCTTACGTGTACACTGTCATGATAAAAAAAAATTTAAAGATTCTATTTATTTGGAGGCCAAGGTGGGCAAATCACCTGAGGTCGGGAGTTCAAGACCAGCCTGACCAACATAGTGAAACCCCATCTTAAAAAAAAAAAAAAAAAAAAGATTTATTTAGCCAACTTAATTTTAAATTTTTTAAACAAGAGATTATCTCATGCCCTAATTTATAAACAGAGGATATTGACTATAGTTGCAAGTTTTTTTGATATCTCAGGTTACCATTATTATTACTATGCCCAGTTATAACTCAGCAATTTGTCAAATTCAGTTTTCCTAGCTTCTTTGTTCTTAAATTATCAGCTATTATTTTCTCACTTATTTATTCTCCTTCTTAAGCAAGCTCTCCTACCTATTTTTAATTATTGGAACAAGACAATCTTATAGAGTAAAATAAATATTATTAGTTAGAAAAAATAAAAACGTGATGATTTCTTTCCGTTGCACTCTAGTAAGTGAATTCTCTGGAGAAAGTTTTGCATCTGATCAAGATATAGTGGGAACTGATTGATTCAGCTCTTGAGCAACAAAAGGATAAACCAAATTTATGAAACAATGGTTTCCGAGACACTGGACATTAGGCAATAGAAATGAATTTTCCCTCAGTCAGGAAGCAAACAAGATGAGTCTTATAATTATTCCAGCTTAGTGCTCAGAGACCGTTTCCAGGCCATGATCTGAGGAGGGGACTGCAGTTGAACTGCATTGAATAAATGGAATATCCTGGAAATGGATAATATGCACACAAAACAAACTATACTGTACAATAAAAGTGAGTTTTTCTTCATCCACTTAAATTTGATACTTTAAATACTATCTCTCTGGTTTCAGATGTCATAACTTGTTAGATGTTCTGTTAAATCATTCATATTTTTATTGTACAGCTTACATATACTGGAAAGCTTTTTAAAATGCATCCTACAAATTCATTCTACAGAGCATTTTGAGCAAGTTCTTTGTGGTAGATTTTAGAGATATCGTGAACAAACCAGACGCAGTTCTTAACCACATGGTGCTTCAGTCCTATGGGTTAAACAGATAGTCACAAAATAATAAAAAAGGAAATATGATCTATGAATCAATTGTAATCCTAAAAATTTCTGTCATCAGCACCATGTCAACATACAGAATAGACTGGTTCGATTTCTGGTCTTAATCTAGATGTTTCTAAAAGCCCATTATTCTGTTTCCATTAGTAAGATATCTAGAGAAAGTTAGAAATGAAAGTGGGATGCTTCTCACCTGCATTAAAAAGGAAAGCATAAAAAGAGAGTTGGTACTTGAGATAGCAAATCTAAGTGTAGAAACCCAGAGCTTGCCTTCTCTCTCTGAGATTGTGAAAGTAGAATACGAGGGGTCATGCTTTTAAAATGACAGTTATGCATGTAAGAAACAAATGCCCTGAAGTTCACATCTTGGCATCTTGAGGGAAAAAGAAAAGCAGCTGGACCTGTGACTTCTTTATAGGATGGTGCAAGTTTTGTGCTGCACAATGCTGAGGGAACCATTATGGCAAGCTTATAACAAAGTGTATGACTTGCATGAATATATATGGTGGCTTGAGTAGATTTCTATGTAAACTCCTACTTTAAACTTATGAAATAGTATTTAAGCCTGTCTCTCAGCCTTTCCACTCTGCAGTGACAGCAAGTAGATCAAGATTTACTGACCTATTCATACAGGGTGTCAACTCTAGTTAAACAGCTAAGCTTTCCTATACAGTCTGAAGAGAGATTCTTCCCGCCTAATTTCTTTTTTTTTTTTTTATGCTCGACTGTAGTTTATTAAGTGTGCAATAGCGTTGTGCCTAAAAAAACCAAATGTGTTTATCTCAGTTTAAGAATATTTTACTGTTAAACAAATAATAATGACCGTCTGAGCCTGCAGTGAGTCGTAATCTTTTAACTGGTGGAGAATCTGGCCTCAGTGTTCTTGGTCGCTGACTGATCAGGGTGATGGTTGCTGAAGGTGGCAGTTTCTCCTAATAGACAACAGTGAAGTTTGCTACATTAATTGTCTCTTCGTTTCACCAAAGATTTCTGTGTAGCATGTGATGCTACTTGGTAGCATTTTATTCTCTGTAAAACTTTGAATTTGGGATCGGTTCTTAAACCCTGCCACTGCTTTATCAACTAAGAAGTTTATGTAACATTGTAAGTCCTTTACTATCATTTCAATAATGTACTTAGCATCTTCACCATGAGTAGCCTTTACTTGAGAAACCTCATTTTTTCTCATCCATAAGAAGTAACTCCTCATCTGTTGAAGTTTTTTCATGAGATTGCAGCAATTCAGTCACATCTTTAGGTGCCGCTTCTAGTTTCTTCCTATTTCTACCACTTCTGCAGTTACTTCCTCCACTGAAGCCTTAAACACCTCAAAATTATTCATAAGGGTTGGAATCAACTACTCCCAAACTCCTGTTAGTATTGATATTTTGACCTTCTCTCATGAATCATGAATGTTCTTGACATCTTAAATGGTGAATCCTTTCCAGAAGGTTTCCAATTTACTTTGCCCAAATCCATCAGAGAAATCACAATCTATGACAGCTATAGCCTTACAAAAAGTATTCTTATATAATAAGACTTGAAAATCAAAACTATTCCTTGATCTATGGGCTATTAGTAAGTATTAAAAAAATACTTCCTTGTAGATCTCCATCGGAGTTCTTGGGTGACCAGGTGTGTTGTTAATGATCGTCACATTTCAAAAGAAATCTTTTTCTGAATGGTGGACTTAAAATCTTTAGTAAACTGTGATATAAAAAGACGTGCTCTCATCCAAGCATTGTTTTTCTATTTATGGAGCACAAAATTCCTAAGGACCCTAGGATTTTTGGAATTGTAAATGAGCATTGGCTTCAACTTAGTCACCAGCTACAGTATCCCTAACAAGATAGCCTGTCCTTTGAAGTTTGAAAACCAGGCATTGATTCCTGCTCTGTAGCTATGAAAGTCCTAGGTGGCTTCTTCTTTCAATAGAAGACTGTTTTGTATACATTGAAAATCTGTTGTTTAGTGTTTAGCATATCCGTCTTAGCTAGACCTGGATACCTTGTAGCTTCATCTTGCACTTGTATGTTATGGAGATGGCTTCCATATCTGCTGTAAAGCGGTTCTGATTTCTTATTCCTGTGTTCACTGGAGTAGTACTTTTAATTTCCTTTAAGAATTTTTCTTTGCTTTCACAACTTGGCTGTTTGGCACAAAAGGCCTAGCTTTTTAGCTTGTCTCAAAGCCTCAGCTTTCAACATGCTATCTTCACTGAGCTTAATCATTTCTAACTTTTGATACACAGTGAAAGATGTACCACTCTTAGGTTAGTAACCTTTATCAAACAGAATTAGTGACAATTACATTCAATCAACAAATTCATCAGGTAACCAGAGAGCTAGAACTAACAAGGCTTGAAAAGGCTGAGAACAATTTGTGTTGCCATGTGAAATGAATAACTGAAAGGCAGTTAAATGTGTGTAGACAGGTAAATACAATGAGTATAAACATTTCCGAAGATTTCATTTAATCACCATCATTCTCTCATGCAACTTCTTGGGTATGACATTTTCAGGAATACCTTTGCTTCTATCTTGAAATATGAATAGAACTAAAAAAATGAGCATGACGCAATAAATTTGAAAAAGCCACTGGTTCAGTTGTAACAAAAGCCCTTGAAAGGCTTCCATTATATTTAAATTTACATCAGCCAAGAATTGTTCAGGCATATAGCATGTGCCAAATAGGTGTCTGTATATGTCTTCAAAAGGTAATATTTTTGGAGAAACCTAAAATTAATATTAAGTAATATGATTATCAAGCTGGTATGAATAAAAGTAGAGCAGGACTTATTTCCACAGGTCTAGCCGACCTAATACTTTCAGTAGATAATAATTAGTATAATCAAGGGCAATCTTTGCACTTTAATGCAGTACAATTCAATGGTACTAAAGGTTGTCTTTCAGGAAAATTACTAAGGTTAAAAGGTAATAATGCTGAGAAAGATGTTAACTGATAGACATTCTAACCTCCACAATATTAGCAACGATGCTCTTAACCCTTGCCTTACATATCCTATTCAAACATTGACCAAGACAGCCAGGAAATTCTAGTTCACTCCAATGTCTTTACTCAACAGTCCTCTATTCATTTCCTTATTCATTTCACAAATACTAATTGAGGACCTTTTATATTCTAGGCCCTGTGCTGGGTAAAACAGATAAAATGAGGAGCAATAAGACACTTAGAATCTAAAACTAAAATTAACTTCCTTCTGCATACAATGTACCTACCATCTATAAAGTTAAACAGGGAGTAATTAGCAATAATTTCAATTTACTGACAGCTCAAAATACTCTTATCTAAGCCAAAGAAGAAAAGTAAGAGGAGCAAGGAATGTGCAGCTATGAATCTAACATCTGTTTCCTAGTGCTACCTTTAGGATGGAATTATCCCTTCTCCTTATTTTACTTGGTGTAATGTTAAAGTATGGGTAATTCATATTCCAGATGTAAATTCCATTGTGATTATTCACTATATTCCTTACAGGCAGCAAAATTTCACCAAATATGATAGCACTGTAACAAAAATTAGCATAGTTGCAGTTGGTTGTTGCAATAATAATATAAATATTAAACATGACTTAAAATACTTATATATATGTATATATATATACACACACACACACACACACACACACACACACACACACAGAGAGACAGGGAGAGAGAAGGGAATTAAATATTTATAAAAGTATACTGAACAATATTTACTTATTTTAAATACACTACTCATAAAACCACATGTTTACCACTCTGGTATTGTATGAATTTATACTCTTAACAGTTTTTTCCAGATTTAGGATATGTAGGAAACCACATCATACATCTGAACGGTAGAAAGAGATAAGAAAGAAGTATTTCCTTCTCCACCAGAGAATATAGCACCCAGAAATTCCATGGGTAAACATTGCTAAAAAAGAATGCATGAAGAGCTAAACTGAGGAAAGAGCAGAAATTTATGAGTAATTCAGCTTTGGCTTTAACCAGCCAACCTTCTTACCTTATTCCTGGAAATTTGGCTGCTGGTAACTTTTAGTGCCACAGTTGAGCCATGGGTGCATTCCATTCTCAAGGTCCAGTCCCTACTCTTAAAATCCACTCAAGAAGTCCTGGAACAGATAAGAAGTCAGGCCAAAATTATGGACTACGATGCTAGTAGAGAAGCTTTCACTAGCACAAGGAAACAATTTTTAAATGTTTATGTGTGTAAAGTAGAAATATTTTTCATAACAATAACCTTGTTTGGTTTCTTTTTTGGGATCTCTTACTCTTGGAATACTATACAGCGGTTAGAAAAAAATAAATGAATTCCTAGAGTTTGGGTAAATGAACTAGTAATGATTTTTCTTGGTCATATTTTTCTAGACCTCTCTTCAGTAGCATGTAAACTGCCCCAAAGGCCTATTTTTCTGTTACAAAAGCTGATATGGATTAAACAAAAGGAATTCTTGTGCCTCAGATATGTTCTATACTTCTTCATAAAGTCAGCCATTCCATACAGATTTAGGGAAAGCACTAAATTCCTGATAACCTGCACACTTTTTTCAGAGATATAAATGGAGAAGTTATAGAAGATATCTAGAAAGACACGACTTGAGGACTCTGTTGCTGGCTTAACACCTGCTACAAATGTCCTCTGTCGTTTCTGGTGTTTGTGTGATAACAGCACCTGCTTCTCATCAAAAAGACTATTGGTTGAGTCTTGGTGATAAAGTAAGTGGTAAATGGCACACTTACAAAATGTTTCTGCTCCCATGAAATGTATGGTAAGATAGTATAATTCTTTAGGTCTTCATTAATTAGAAAATGGCATATAGGAAGATAAATGGAAAAAAATTACATTGTTCATTGTCTGGTTTGCAGTTCCTAACTCTACCCTAGGAGATAATACATGGTATCCAGTACTGGGAACCATTAAAATACAATTACCCTTAGTAGATTTTGTCATGCTAGTGACTCATGATCAAAAGAATAAATCCTTTCAATAAAGACGTCCAACAGAATGAAAATGTAGCCACCTTGACAACAGGGTCTTGTGATGCATAACTGTACTGAAAGAAACAGCTGAGGATCTTGAAGCAGATGTTCTCGCATAATGAAATGTGAGTCTCATGGCATGGAACAGTGTTTTACTCATTGCTCATAATGCGGAAGTATTACCCAAATCTACCAAAAGCACTTCAAGCGATTGGCCTTGTTAGCTTAATGAAACTTGACCCATGAGAGAAATTGTCTTCATATGCAAGAGAGAATGTGTTTAAACTCTCTGTCAGTCCCACTGGGTTTTGCATTAATTAGTCAACAACTATATAATTACATATTTTTAAATTGATCCTGACAAAACATTCATACAGGTGCACAGAATATTGTCTTATGGAACTTCAAAAATCATTAGATGCATCTTCATAAAAAGAACCCTTACAATCAAATAACTGTTTCTAGGAAAGGAATGGCCAAAGCATATAGACCAACCTGGACTTGCAGACAAAACTATACTAATGGGAATCAATGTATTTAAATTTGAGTTTTAAACTGAACATCTGCCAGAGAAGGAGACTTGATTTGATATATTTATATAATCTGTATTGTAGTAAACTAAAGTCTACATATGTAGTCTGATATATGTAATAAATAAATATGCATAATAAATAGCAGTCCAGCATAAAGAGATGTTGTTCTTTCTTTCTTTATTTTTCTAGTTATGAGGAGCACTGAGTTTAATGGTGAAGAGTGAGCACTCCGCTATGTGTGTATGTGCATCTGGCAAGCTTGAGCAGAGTGTGAATCAGGTAACAGTATTTTGACAAAGCAGAGTGAGACTATTGGACTCACTGATTGTCCTGTAAAGAAAAGTGGGTTAGAGTACTAAAGAGCTTGAATGCAAGTCAAGGGAGAATTCCAGTACATGCTGTGGCATAAATGAACTATAGAAATTTAAGCAAACCATTTTAGTACTCTGGTCTCTATTCTTACATGTGGAAATTTTAAAAACTGGATTACATGTTTTCTACAGTCTGCAAAAACTTACACTTCTCTATGATTCTATAAATAAACTGAATTAAATACATCAAACAAGAATGCTGTAATCACCGTAGCTACAAAACCAGTCTGCAGATTTTAACTAGTGTCATTACGCAAGAAAAGTTATGGATGTTAGGAGAAAAGCACAATAAATATTATCAGACAAAATATTTGCATAAATAAAAAATTAAAAAGACATGTAAAATCTATGTAATAAGCATAAATAAGCAAATACGTTTTTCCATATATTAGCAATAACAAATGTTAAATATTATACAAATAATAAATATCCTTTTTAACTACAGAATATGTAAAATAAAATAATAAATAGAGCAAAAACTATGTAAACTTGTCTAAAGAAAGTTATGAAATATTACAGAAAGTTAGAAGATCAAAGTAAATGTGAAGTAATATATTATTTTTGAGTGAGAAAAACCTAAGACTGCAAAGATATTAATTACATTGAGAAAAAGCTATACATTTAATGAAATTTCACAAAAATCCAAGAACATTTGGAAAATAATAATAAGGTAACAAAAGCCATTCCAGTAGTAAAAATATGCTGTACAGTTGTAACAATGAAGTAACAGCCTTCAACTCTCAAATGAATAGAAAGTTAAGAAATGTACATAAAACAGAGCAGAGTCCAAAAATAAATCTTCAGTTAGTATTGAGAATTCTGAAAAAGTTGATTCTGACAATTTCTGCCAGTTTTCTCATTGCTTTTATAGAAGGGACAATTTCTGGAGTTTCTTACTCCACATTTTTGTGGACCTAACTCCTTTCATGCAATTTAAAATCAGTTTTATAATTGTGGATGGTATCTCTGGAGATCAGTAGAATGATGATTTGCAAGTTCTAAATACCTTGTGTACTCTAAAATGTACTCACCACATTTAGTTACAATTTAGATTTTTTTAACTAAATGTTTTCTGGACTTCTTGCAGTTTTCCACATTTCAACATTAATTTATCTTAGTGTTCATATAAAATATTTACAAGAATATTCTATCTACTCTAAGCTTTTTCTTCAAAAGCTTAACATGATACTGGATATGAAACTCTTTGGAAAATGTATATCTATTCTAAAATGTAAGATCTCAAAATCTTTTTGCTGCACACATGTATTAAATATCAAATGCATTTTTATCAAGTGAAAGATCATGATACCCAAATCTCAAACAAAAATAGTCTTCTCTCCTTCAAGTATATTTTGATGTTAGCAATTTAGAATGAGAGATGCTTTAGACAACTTTATTATAAAACTAATGTCTGTAGAAGACTGGCTTAGGATCGGGGGAAAAAATGGAAGATAGTTGAGGAACGATGATCCATAATAAACTCTCAAATTTTTAGGATCACTCAAATATTTACTAAATACAATAAAAAGGAATTACACAAATGATGTCAACGTCTTTCAAATACTGATATCTGCTTTGGAAGACAGATGGAGAGAGACAGAGAACCTTTGAAAACAGCTAAATATACTTTTTAAAATATAATATGGCCATTAGGACTTTAAAACCTACTTAGTAATGTTTCTTTGGCCAAGTTTTAATATTCCTTTATGAGAAATATCTACAAAAATTTTTACTGCTTTTATGTCATAAAAATAATCTATGAAATTATGACACAATAGTTTTAAAACTAAAGTCACCAACTATAGTATAAATTGATTATAATCGCTCTAAAGATATCATCAGAAGCTTAGTGATGACTTTTAATTTTTTAAAGTCTAGAATTACCCATTTACTCACACACATAATATGTCCATATGCAATACCATGCAGGTTAATATATTTGTAAAATAATGATAAAAATACAGATAATCTGTTGACTTTGGTCATGTTAGTAATCAATAAGAATTACTAAATATAACAGCAATGCAGATCAAAGATCTGAAAAGAAAGGAACTGACCATATATGCAATTAATAAACCATATAATTGTCATTTCTTTCTTTCTTTCCTTTCTTTCTTTCTTTCCCATATATGCAATTAATAAACCATATAATTGTCATTTCTTTCTTTCTCTTTCTTCTTTCTTTCTTTCCTTCTTTCTTTCTTTCTTTCTTTCTTTCTTTCTTTCTTTCTTTC
Organism: Alouatta palliata; assembly: GCA_004027835.1. Taxonomy (NCBI): domain Eukaryota; kingdom Metazoa; phylum Chordata; class Mammalia; order Primates; family Atelidae; genus Alouatta; species Alouatta palliata. The sequence continues at coordinate 9,911 of PVKV010016171.1, forward strand.
TTTCTTTCTTTCTTTCTTTCTTTCTTCTTTCTTTCAGATGGAGTCTTGCTCTGTTGCCCAGGCTGGAGTGCAGTAGCATGATCTGGGCTGACTGCAACCTCTGCCTCCTGGGTTCAAGCAATTCTTCTGCCTCAGCCTCCCAAGTAGCTGGGATTGCAGGCACCTGGGATTGCAGGCGCCTGGCCCAAGCCTGGTTTTTTTTTTTTTTTTTTTTTTAGTAGAGACAAGGTTTCACCATGTTGGCTAGGCTGGTTTCAAACTCCTGACCTTAAATGATCTGCCCACCTCAATCTCTCAAAGTGCGAAGATTATAGGTGTGAGCCACCGTGCCTGGCCATTCAACAAACAACAAAAAATTGCATCTATCCTTTTCCTTGATGTGCCTTATCTAGGAATGCTAGATGCCATAACAAAATTAAGCAATGTAAAATTTCTAGGAAGGCAGTGACATAATAATATAAGTGACTTTAAAATAGTCATAAAAATCTAATTGTGACTGGAGATACTGCCTAAGTTAGAGAACTTGAGTTTGTAGAGCACTGGTGTGGTTGGAATTGTGTCTCTGCTCAAATCTCATATCAAAGAGGAGGGGGATCTGGTGGGAGGTGATTGGATCATGGAGGTGGATGATCCAAAGATCCCCTTTTCTGTTTTTATGACAGTGAGTGATATTTCAGGAGATCTGATGGTTTAAAAGAGTATGGTCCTTCATGCTTTGCACTCTTTCTCCTGCTCTGCCATGGAAAGATATGCCTTGCTTCCCCTTTGACTTCTGCCATGATGGTAAGGTTCCCCAGCCATGCAGAACTTTGAATCAATTAAACTTCTTCTTTTTATATATTAGCAAGTCTCAGGTATTTCTTTATAGCAGTGTGAAAGTGGGCTAATACAAGCACTTTTAAATACACCTAATATTTAAACTTTGTTTTATTTCAATATTTAAAAGAAGAAGTAAAGAGTAAGGCAGGCAGTCTGATATTACGTGAATACTCTTACCATGAAATTTCAAAGATCTGTGTTCTAGCCTTAATTTCTAATAATAATTATGGAAAATTATTTAACATCCCATTATTGGGTTGAGCCTTCTATTATGCTGATAAATAATAAAACATACTAGCTGTACAACTATAATAGTGGTAGAGTTTTCAAAGTGTTTCATGTAACATTGCCTCATTCCCGAAGGTCTCTTCCAGATGTACGCTCTATGAAATAAAGCTTTAAGCATGAGGATTCTAATTAACTGAAGTATTTAATGTGAAAACTTTGAGGAACTTGGGAAGGAAAAAAGGAATATCTTCTTTTATAATCCATCTTTCAAGACAGTAGAACTTTCCTTCAATCATACCAAACATACCTTCCTTTCTGAGTAAGTGATGTTACTTGTAAGGAAGCACAACCAGAATTTTAAAAGACAATCAATTAGATATATTTTATGTATTTATTCGACTAAAACTCACAGTTCAACTATTGTTTATAGGGTGTATTTCCTTTGTGTTACATGATATCAATTTCCAAGAAGATATCTGTAGTAAGAGACTCAGTTGGATATACAGAACTTCATCATAGAATCTTTCGATCCAGGCTGTAGGCAGACCTAACGGGTTTCCTTTCATCTTTTTCCCCAACCACCAAACGTGATTGTGTGCTAGACCTAATGTTTCCTGGCAAAGGAGGGCTGATCATGCCCAACACTTCCCAACTCCAGACTCAGTAGCATCAATTACAGCCCGAAATCAATCATGGTGAGAGTAAATACATTATGGAAATTAGTAAACACTACTAATATAGGCTCTTTCTTAGGATGGAGAGAGGGATTCAGGGTGGCAACAAGCTTGCCAGTCATTACAACGTTACCATCATACTACTAGTCAAACCCTTGTAAATTCCAGCTGCAAGTAAAAGTGAAATGAAACCAACATTAAACATGTGGACAAAGAAAAATGCCAAGCTTTTTCTGCCTTTGAAACTAAAACTAATCATGAATCTCACAGTGATGTGGTTCTCAAAGTGAAGAGCTCTTAAAAGGAAGCATTTCTTGCTTTACCTCTGAAACTCAGTGACAGAGGAAAGAATGTTAATATACTGAATTCTGAGAAAAGACAGACCGACAAATTATATACTGAAGCCCATTAAGTGTTCTTGCCCTTGAGGAGTCTTAATCAATGATAGATGTTGAGCAAAGTAAAGGAAAATGACAATTTCCTCTTATTGTGCCATTGCCCTTCCACTAGGTGATGAACTCAGGCTAATTAACCAGTTTTTCGTGCCTGTTTGAGTTTGTCCTGGGCCTTTAAATTAGCAGCTGCATTGTCTCTATATGTGGATGCTGGAGTTAGATGAAGAGAGAATAGAAGAGATTTTAATTTATTAATTGATTGTTAAGTCAATAACTTAATAATTAGATTATCTGACTTGTGAAGAATTTTTAAATTTGCCATTGACTTTATCATTGAAGCAACTACAATTCCAATATTCTTTATTTTATGAACATAGGAGCAGATTTTTTAAAACAGTCTCTACCTTGCCAACATATTGAGAATTTTTTTTAATAATTGGAGGACTGTAGGAACATTTTATGTCAATGATGCTAATATGTGCTGAAAAATTTGATCAATATTTTAATGTACCCATATGTGTTAGAGAAAAGTAAAAATAGAACAAAATTATTAAATGACTAGATAATGAATACTCTTTTTATTTATTTCATTTTCGTCTTTCCCACAAAATGCCTCAGGATAACAATACTAAAATTAACATAAAATTAATCCAGAAAATTATATTTGTGATTATATTAGCACAAAATAGGTTTTAAAAAACTTTCCCTTCATTTATCATCTATATCTGGTAGCCAAATGAAAAATATAGTCATTATGTGCCCCTTTAAGAAAGGTGGGGAATTTGAGACTTTACAGTGTCATAGCAGGGACGACATTACAGAGCTAAATGGCCTTTATTGAAAACAACTTATATCCAGCTGTCTGATGTTTACATTTGAAGAATCTGAGAAATTTGTGAAATGGAATTGAGTAAAAATATTAGCAACCTCAAAGAATCCAAGAGGAGAAAGAAATGAGTCCCTTAATAATCTCATCCATTAATAATCTTCATGCCACCCATAGTTGTTGACTCAAAATGAGAAGTTTTAAAAGTTAATTAATAAGATCTTCAGTGAGCAAAAGAAATGCATCAAACTCCTGCACCCTGATAAACATCATCATTGAAAGTGTCATTACATTAAATGTCTGATACAGAATTCAAATTTGATAGGTACTTTCCTCTGTTAAAGCTTTCAGAAATGTAACTTGTTAGATTTCTTAAAGCCGTCTAACTCTAAGCATAATTCTAAAAAGATGTATGTCATAGTCAGATGATCTTTGCTTGCAGCAATTCTTAGCTTCTACCTTGGGATCTTAGATATTGATTCTTATAGGATTTATTATAGTTATCCTTAATGGACTTTAAACATCAGAGTTCTAAAAGTGCTTGGGACTTTTAGAAGAGCTGACTAAAGAGAAAGATTGTTTATATATGCAGATGAAATGCAAGGGAGTAAGCAAGAGATGCTGCATTCCCTGAAAGAACAGCCAGTTCTGAGAATTCTGTGAGGAACGTACTATTATGTAGTGAGAGTTCAGATGACTTTGAGAAAAACAGAAATCCAGAGGCATTTAAGAGGGTATAGGCAGAGTTTACAAGCAGAGGTTACAGGCAGAAAGTATTACGCTTTCTTAGACAATAACTAATCCAAAGAAACAGCAACAGTCTTAGAGGAAGTTATAATCTACCTCAAATGGACATGTGAGATTCCTGGCAAGATGGTCAAATAGGATCAGCTCCAGTGTGCAGCTCCCAGTGAGAGGGACATAGAAGGTGGGTGATCTCTGCATTTCCAACTGATGTACCTGGTTTATCTCATTGGGACTGGCTAGACAGTGGGTGTAGCCCAAGAGGGGGCAAGCAGAAGCAGAGTAGGGGGTCACCTCACCAGAAAATGCAAGGAGCCAAGAACTCCCACTCTTAGCCAGTGGAAGCCATTAGGGACTGTACCTTGCATACTGGCCCAGATACTGTGCTTTTCCCACAATCTTCACAACCCGCAGACCAGGAGATTCCCTCCATTGTCTACAACACTGGGGCCATGGGTTTCCAGCACAAAACTGGTTGGCTGTTTGGAAAGACACCAAGCTAGCTGTAGTAGTGTTTTTTTTTCATACCCCAGTGGTGCCTAGAACAGCAGTGAGACAGAACCATTCACTCCCCTGAAAAGGGAGATGGAAGCCAGGGAGCCAAGTGATCTGGTTCAGCAGGCCCCACCCCCATGATCAGCAAGCTAAGATCCACTGCCTTGCAATTCTTGCAGCCAGCGTGCAGTCTGAGCTCCTCTTGGGACATTCAAACTCAGTGCTGGGAGGGAGTCCACCATTGCAGAGGCTTGAGTAGGCGATTTTAACATCACAGTGTAAACAAAACTGCGGGAAAGTTCAAACTGGGTGGAGACCATGGCAACTCAGTAAGGCCTCTGCAGGCAGACTGTGACATTAGATTCTCTCCTCACTGGGCAGAACATCTCTGAAAAAAGGCAGCAGCTTGTTGGAGACTTATAAATAAAGACCTCTCCTTCCTGGAACAGAGCACCTGGGAAAAGGAGTGGTCAAGGATACAGCTTCAGCAGACTTAAACATCCCTGCCAGGCAGCTCTGAAGAGAGCAGTAGATCTCCCAGCACAGTATTTGAGCTCTGATAAGGGAAAGACTGCCTCCTCAAGTGGATCCCTTATCCCAGTGTATCCTGACTGGGAGACACCTCCCAGTAGGGGCCAACATACCCCTCATACAGGAGAGCTCTGGCTGGCATCTGGCAGGTAACCTTTTGGGATGAAACAACCAGAGAAGGGAACAGGCAGCAGTCTTTGCTATTCTGCAGCCTCTGCTGATGATTCCTAGGCAAGTAGAGTTTGGAGTAGACCTCCAGCAAACTCCAGCAGACCTTCAGCAGAGGGACATGACTGTTAGAATAAAAACTAACAAACAGAAAGTAATAGTTTCTACATCAACAGAAATGACATCCACCCAGATACCCCATCCAAAGGTCATTGACTTCAAAAACCAAAGGTAGATAAATCCACGAAGATGAGAAGAAGCCAACACAAAAAGGCTGAAAGTTCCAAAAACCAGAATGCCTCTTCTCCTCAAAGGAATCACAACTCCTCGCCAACAAGAGAACAAAACTGGATGGAGAATGAGTTTGACAAACTGACAGAGGCAGGCTTCAGAAGGTGGGTAATAACAAACTTCTCCCAGCTACAGAAGCATGTTCTAATCCAATGCAAGGAAATTAAGAACCTTGAAAAAATGTGAACTAGAATAACCAGTTTAGAGAAGAACAAAAATGACCTGACAGAGCTGAAAAACATAGCACAAGGACTTCATGAAGCATACACAAGTTTTAATAGCTGAATTGATCAAGTGGAAGAAGGAATATCAGAAATCAAAGATCAACTCAATGAAATAAAGCAAGAAGATAAGATTAGGAAAAAAAAAGAGAGAAAAGAAATGAGCAAAGCCTCCACGAAATATGGGATTATTTGAAAAGACCAAATCTGTGTTTGATGAGTATACCTGAAAGTGAAGGGGAGAATGAAACCAAATTGGAAAACACTCTTCAGGATGTTATCCAGGAGAACTTCCCCAACCTAGCAAGGCAGACCAACATTCAAATTCAGGAAATACAGACAACACGACAAAGATACTCCTCAAGAAGAGCAACCCCAAGACACATAATCGTCAGATTCACCAGGGTTGAAATGAAGGAAAAAGTGCTAAGGGCAGTCAGAAAAAAAGATCAGGATACCCATAAAGGGAAGCCCATTACTCTAACAGCAGATATTTTGGCAGAAACCGTACAAGCCACAAGAAAGTGGGGGCCAATATTCAACATTGTTAAAGAAAAAAGTTTTCAATCCAGAATTTCATATCCATCCAAACCCAGTGTCATAAGCAGAGGAGATATACAGTCATTTATGGACAAGCAACTGCTGAGAGATTTTGTCACCACCAGACCTGCCATAAAAGAGCTCCTGAAGGAAGCACTACACGTGGAAAGGAACAACCACTACCACCCACTGCAAAAATACACCAAATTGTAAAGACCATCAATGCTATGAAGAAATTGCATCAACTAATGGGAAAAATAACCAGCTAGCATCATAATGTCAGGGTCACATTCACACACAACAATATAAACCTTAAATGTAAATGAGGTAAATGCCTCAATTAAGACACAGACTGACAAATTGGATAAAGAGTCAAGACTCATCAATCAGTGCGCTGTATTCAGGAGACCCATCTCATGTGTAAAGACACTCATAGACTCAAAATAAAGGGATGAAGCAATGTTTACCAAGCAAATAGAAAGCAAAATAAAATAAAATAAAATAAAAGAAGCAGGGATTGCCATCCTAGTCTCTGATAAAACAGACTTTAAACCAACAGAGACTGAAACAGACAAAGAAGGGCATTGCATAATGGTAAAGGGATCAATGCAGCAAGTAGCGCTAACTATCCTAAATATATATGCACCCAATACAGGAGCACCCAGATTCATAAAGCAAGTTTTTAGAGACCTGCAAAGAGACTTAGACTCCCACATAATAAGAGCAGGAGACTTTAACACCCCACTGTCAATATTAGATAGATCAATGAGACAGATAATTAACAATGATATCCAGAACTTGAACTCAGCTCTGGACCAAGCAGACCAAATACATATCTACAGAACACTCCACCACAAATCCACAGAACATACATTCTTCTCAGCACGACATCTGACTTATTCTAAAATAGACCACATAATTGGAAGTAAAATACTCCTCAGCAAGAATAAATAATGGCAATCATAACAAACTGTCTCTCAGACCACAGTGCAATCAAATTAGAACTAATTGAATAAATAAATTAGTTTATTGATATATTAACACTAATAAATTTATTATTTATTAAATTTCAGGGAGCTTAAAACTGCACACTCAAAACTGCACAACTACATGGAAACTGAACAACCTGCTTCTGAATGACTACTGGATAAATAACAAAATGAAGGCAGAAACAAAGATGTTCTTTGAAATCAATCAAAACAAAGACACAATGTACCAGAATCCGCAGTGTGTAGAGGGAAATTCATAGCACTAAATGTCCACAAGAGAAAGCAGTAAAGATCTAAAATCAACACCCTAATGTCACAACTAAAACAACAAGAAGTAAGAGCAAACAAATTCAAAAGCTAGCAGAAGACAAGAAATAACTAAGATCAAATCAGAACTGATGGAGATAGAGAACAAAAAACCGTTCAAAAAATCAGTGAATCCAGGAGTCGGTTTTTTTGAAAAGATCAACCAAATAGATAGACTGCTAGCCAGACTAATAAAGAAGAAATGAGAGAAGAATCAAATAGATGCAATAAATAATAATAAAGAGGATATCACAACTGATCCTGCAGAAATACAAACTACCATCACAGAATACTACTATGCAAATAATCCATAAAATCTAGAAGAAATGGATAAATTCCTGAACACTTACACCCTCCCAAGACTAAACCAGGAAGTTCAATCCCTGAATAAACCAGTAACAAGTTCTGATATTGTGGCAGCAATTAATAGCTTACTAACCAAAAAAAGTTCAGGACAAGATGGCTTCACAGCTGAATTCTACCAGAGGTACGAGAAGGACTGGTACCATTCCTTCTAAAACTATTCCAACAATAGAAAAAGACAGAATCCTCCCTAACTCATTGTATGAGGCCAACATCATCCTGATACAAAAACTTGGCAGAGATACAGCTAAAAAAGGAAGTTTCAAGCCAACATCCCTGATGAACACCAATGCAAAAATCCTCAATAAAACACTGGAAAACTGAATCCAACAGCACATCAAAAAGCTTTCTCATCACAATCAAGTTGACTTCATCCCTGGATTGCAAGCCTGGTTCAACATATACAAATCAATAAATGTAATTCATCACATAAACAGAACCAAAGACAAAAACTACATGATTATCTCAATAGATGCAGAGAAGGCTTTCGACAAAGTTTAACAGTCCTTTATGCTAGACACTCTCAATAAACTAGGTATTGATGGAAAGTATCTCAAAATAGTAAGAACTATTTATGATAGACCCACAGCCAGTATCATACTGAATGGGCGAAAACTGGAAGCATTTACTTTGAAAACCAGAACAAGACAAGAATACCATCTCTCCCTACTCCTATTTACCATAATATTGGATGTTCTGGCCGGGGCAGTCATGCAAGTAAAAGAAATAAAGGGTATTCAACTAGGAAAAGAGGAAATCATATTGTCTCTGTTTCCAAATGACATGACTGTATATTTAGAAGACCCCATCATCTCAGCCCAAAATCTCCTTAAGATGATAAGCAACTTCAGAAAAGTCTCAGGATACAAAATCAATGTGCGAAAATCACAAGCATTCCTATACACCAATAACAGACAAACAGAGGGCGAAATTATGAGTAAATTCCCATTCATGATTGTTACAAAGAGAGTTAAATACCTAGGAATACAAATTACAAGTGATGTGAAGGACCTTTTTAAGGAGAACTACAACCATTGCTTATGAAAATAAGAGGACACAAACAAATTAAAAAAGCATTCCATACTCATGATTAGAAAGAATCAGTATCATGAAAATTGCCATACTGCCCAAAGTAATTTATAGATACAATGCTATCCCCATAAAGCTACCATTGTCTTTCTTCACAGAACTGGAAAAAACAACTTAAATTTCATATGGAACAAAAAAAGAGCCCACATAGCCAAGACATCCTAAGCAAAAACAACAAAGCTGGACATATCATGGTACCAGACTTCAAAAATACTACAAGTCTACAGTAATCAAAACAGCATTGTACTGGTACCAAAACAGACATATAGACCAATGGAATGTAAGAGAGGCCTCAGAAACAATGCCACACATCTACAACCATCTGATCTTGACAAGCCTGACACAAACAAGCAATGGGGAAAGGATTCCCTATTTAATAAGCGGTGTTAGGAAAACTGGCTTGCCTTATGCAGTAAGACATATGTAGAAGACAGTTCTATATCCTCAAGGATCTAGAACTAGAAATACCATTTGACCCAGCAATCCCATTACTGGGTATACAACCAAAAGATTATATATCATTCTATTATAAAGACAGACGCACATGTGTTTATTGTGGCACTGTTCACAATAGCAAAGGCTTGGAACCAACCCAAATGTCCATCAATGATAGACTGGATAAAGAAAATGTGGCACATATAGACCATGGAATACTGTGCAGTCATAAAAAGATGAGTTTACGCCCTTTACAGGGACATGGATGAAGTGGAAACCATCATTCTTAGCAAACCAACATAAGAACAGAAAACCAAACACCACATGGTCTCACTCACAATTGGGAGTTGAACAATGAGAACACATGGACTCAGGGAGGGGAACATCACACATCAGGGTCTGTTGGGTGTTGGGGGGCTAGGGGAGGGATGGCATTAGGAAAAATGCTTAATGTAGATGACAGGGTGATGCATGCAGCAAACCACTGTGGTAAGTGTATAACTATGTGACAAACCTGCATGTTCTGCACATGTACCCAGAATTTAAAGTATAATAATAAAAAAAAGGACACATGAAAGGAACTTCAGTTTGTAAGAGTTGCTGGACACATGGCCAAGAGCAGAGAGTGACTGACTGACACTGTGTAAGTCTCAAGCTAAGGTCAACTTAACCTAAGAAACTGAAGTTTTATATCCTCATATTTTCCTAATATTCACTGAGTTTGTAACCCAAGATTCTGTTGCACTTTAGAAATTTGTTCATTGTGTTGGTTGACTGTGTGTGAAATGCAGCAGCAAGCACCATAGAGTAGGGGGATAATGAACGAACCAAAAGCTTAGAAAGTTATTAGCACTGGGGGTGGAGGCAGATTTATTTTGAAGCTACTGAGACTTCAGCTTCAGTATCTCACTTGCACCAGCCCCTTTGTGCAGGCTGGTCTCAGTGGCTGCAGGCATTATGGGAATGCAGCTAAGCTACAGGTACATTTAACTTTGGTTTAGTAAGATGTGTATATGTGTGTTTTACAGTTATTTCCATTTATAGGTAAGGTTTTGCTAGTCACAGTGTGAAAATGTCTTCCAGAATATGCCTACCACTACTGTGCCAATTCCCTTGTGTTCTGAAATGAAGGGGCAGGACTCAACATAAAACTCATAACTCTGTCTGCAAGGAATATTTGAATACTAATAGATGAATGAGTGTCACCATTACAAACAGCATTTAAACTTAGTCACTGCCGAAGACAACTCAAAGTTTCTGAAATCTTACAGTTCATATATAAAAGAAAGTTGATAGAGATTTGTCCAAATTTTAAAATAAGTTTACAAATTTGAGGGAAAAACGTGTTTACAGTAGTGCAGATCTATTTTCTCTAAGGAAAATAATATCATAAATTATGAGCGAATAAACAAATAATCAAAAAGTGTGTGTAAAAAAACATTTTAAATGGTTTATTTTCAGGGCATAATAAATCTACGTACCGGCAGCCAGCCTGCGGACATGACAAAGCACACAGCTCATTCATCTAGAAGGTCACAATAAGCGAACAGAATGTAGAGGAGGGTTCAGCCCATAAAAGTGAAGAAAGTTTTATTACCAGAAAATCAAAGCTTAACTGGGCAAAGGACTGGAATATAACCTTACAAGGGGGATAATGAAACTTAGGCGACATATGGCAAGATGGTAACCCCATAGTACTTGATCAGTGAGGAACTGGGGGAGGTTCTTGTGTGCTACGAGGTAAATTACCTGCTGTCACTGCCCCAGGTATGCCTGCCTACCAGACACCTAATCTTCCAAGACCATTGTTAAAAGTCTCACTTCTGCTGTTCTCTGTGTCTCTGAGTCCATTATTTGGGTTTGGACAGGGTGAATGTGTTTCTCAAAGTTTGTAACCAAAATTTATGGTGTCCCCCAAATTTTGGGCTGTTTGAGGTGTAGCATGTATAGAGGTGCAATCCCCAGATTCATCTTTCAGAACAGAGGCTTTCATTCTTCTAGTGGCTGGAAGTGGTGGCTGCTTTTTGCTCATAACTGCAGCACCTTCCAGGAATTGCCCAGCCTGATAGCAGCTGCCTTGCCCAAGACTACAATCAATTTTGAATGCAGCCCACCTCCAAACCAGGTCACTAGCGGGGTACAAAGGCCTGCTTTTATTGCCTGCCAGGAGCACAGGGCTGATAGATCATTTCAGTTATAGAGTTCCCAGGGGATTGGACCATGCCTGTGTTGCTTCTGCACCACAGGTCAATCTGTCTTTCTCTCTTATCCTGCTTCCTGTCCTCCTTCACAGATGTCATTCCTAACTCTACTCCTCCAACATTTTTCTACACAATCCCATTCAATGTAATTTTATTTAAGACAATTGTATAATTTTTGTTTTAGTTTTTAATTTGTGAAGAGTTTTTCTCATTCTAAGTAAACATTCAATATTTTATCTAATTTTTTATTTATAATTTTGTGTCTTTGTTCTTAAAGGGAGCTCTCAAAATTGTATAAACTTCAGGGCCCAAGTAGCCTAGATTTGATCTTTCTCTCTTTGAAGGAGAAAACCTCTCTGGTTTGTCCTCCAACCTGTGGCAGGAGAGGCTATTCCAATTATAGCAGAAACTGGTCGAAGAGCTTTCTGCACGAGTGAGGACTATAGCCATAATATGCTCCACCATGAGCCACTATAATGATCCTTCTTCTGATTGCATCACAGCTGAGTCTTTTACATATTATCTTGTTCCACACCCCATAAAGTTAACATTGTGCAAAAATATATTCTAATATCCATAGTCAAATATATCCAGTTATCCCTCAAATATCTTTATAGCATTTTTTGACCTCTGTTAAGGACTCAAACAAACAGGATTGTGTATTTTAACTCATTGTAATGTTCTTTTACTTCTCATTAATCTCCAAAAGTCTTTGCATCTTTTATTTTCTTTCATAATACTAATATTTTTGAAAAGTTTAAACTGCACTGTAGGATATTCTTCATTCTAGATTTGTATGATTACCTAGGACAATTATATTGTAGAATAGTTAACAATCTCTATTTGCTGGTTGTTTTCTCATGTTTAATTGTAAATCCTTGGTAAGAATACCATATGAATGACGATGGGATTTGCCCAGTACATCACATTTTATTGCAAACATAAAGTCGGTTTACTTTTCTGTCTCATTGATCATGATGTGAAATTATATCACCTTGTTATCTGCCTGAGGGTTATCTTCCCCTTTGGACTGATGAGTAATCTGTGAGGATTGGGGGGTTGGGTAATATCTTAAAACTATGTAAGTATCCTTGCACTGATTTTTATAATTAGAATTTCTCGAATACTTAACTAATCATCGTATTCTACATACTAAGTACTAATGAACAACTCATTAAGTAAGCTAGACAGGAAAGAATGGTTCTTTAAAAACCCAAATTATAAAGTAGAACCAGGTATGTTTTCCTGTAATAAAATGATCAGAGCTCAGGTGGCGCCTGTCTTGACAGTGTTGAGATTTACTGACTTGGCATGGAGGTTCCTGTGCCAAAGTCAGCCATGCATGGCTGACAAGCTGTACCATGTGATCAGTGTAATAGTGGCCAGATCCAATGTTTTAACCTAACTGGTCATTAGTTCCAGGTTTCTACATTGCTCTTGGGCTGAATCTGCTCCTTCCTGCTTAATTGTGTGCATCCACATTTTCCAGGAAATATTTCTGCAAAAGTTATTGAATTCCTGGTGACAGTGTCACAGCATGTTTCCAAAGTGCACCAGCTGCCCAGCGTTGTCAGGACAGCTGGGATCACATTTACCTGAATGTTTCACACATCCTTCTTGTCTGGTTTGACATTCCTTACAGTGTAGGAAAGCTTATTTGGTCTAATATGCTAATTAGGTTCCAGTTTAAAGCTGTCATTTAACATGAGAAAACATGGCTTTTTCTTCTTCAAGAATTTTAGAGTCCACTGATAGCAATTTTAAAACAAGTTTGCTGTCAATACAGTGAATTCATGGCTTGTAAAGTATTTCATTCCACCCTGCAGCCCTTTTAGCACCCAGCATAGAGGAAATGAAGAAAAGTCTAATGTTACTTCTTATTCGACAACTGAAGATTTACTCCATAATTTTGTATAGTAAATATTATAAAATATATTTTCCCCCTTACTACTTTTTCCTCACCCTTTAGTCTCCCAACCTGATTTCTTCATATATGTCAGAAAAGAAAAGGCTGAGAACAGTTAATGTTTTCAGAACACCTTTAAGAATTTCTTAAAGTGAAGTGATAAACATATTCCCACTCACATCCTCTGAGTCATTCTCATTCACATGTGCAATTGTGTTTCCTGGTAAAGCCTGTAACACATTAAATGTTAAAGACAATCTGAGCAGTCATACCAAATTGGCCATTCAGCTTGGAGACCCAGTGGGGGATAATGGCGTAATCAATCTGCATTGTCCTTTTGTCATAACACAATAGTTAAATTGAACAGTAACCACAGCAATGGCTCAACATTGCCTGTGTGAGGGAATGATTTGCTGTCTTTCTTGGTTGTGAAGAAATACAGCAAGCCTAAAAGTTTCCCATAAGAAATCAAGGAAAAGTCACAGTCAGATGTACCAACACTCTGTTCTTTCTGTGCCTCATAAATCCTAGAGGAATTTTAGAAATATATGAGTATCTTCTTTTTTATTAGTGTATATGATCCTTAACTGTGGTATTATTTCTTCAGAGAAACAGAACCAGCATACACACACACACACACACACACACACACACACACACACATATATACGCATATATATGTGTGTGTGTGTGTGTGTGTATATATATATATATATATATATAGAGAGAGAGAGAGAGAGAGAGAGAGAGAGAGAGAGATATTTATTATAAGGAATTGGCTTATGCAATTATGTAGTCTGACAATTCCCAACATCTGCAGGGTGGTTGTGCAAGCTGGGGACCCAGGTGAACTGACTGTAGTTCTAGTCACCAGAAGGAAAAATCCTATGTCCTACTTTGAAAGTCATTAGGCAGGAAGAATTATCTTTCCTTGTCAGAGTGGCAGGTCAGCCTTTCTGTTCTAGTCAGTTGAGGACCACATACACTACTGAGGACAATCTGCTTTACCCAGTCTACCTATTCAAATGTTAATCTCATCCAAAAATACCTGCACAGACACACCCAAAATAATGTTTGGCTGGGCACCCTGGTTTATGACACGTAGAAATAATCATTCCAACCATCTACTCTCCCTGGGGATAGCATGGCTTGCAAATACTTATTTTCAAATTACCCACCTTCTTTTCACTTAGCATACTACATTTTACTTTCATTGTCAAATTGTATATAAAGTGTGAAATGACCCCTTTGGATGGTGCCAACTAAATTCAACCATCTAACCATCTCCTGTAAAAATACTTCTGATGGCAGGAGATGTTGTGGGACTTTTCCTTAGTTCAGCTAAAGACAGGCTTCTTGTCTGTCTCACGGCCACAAAAATTTAGGCTACCAAACAGCTTAAAGGGTGAGTAAAGCAGGGTTTTATTGGGTGAAAAGGGAAGCGGGGATTCTCACAAGGCCAGAGTCTCTCCGCTAGAGTGCTTCCCGCCTGGCATTCGAATCTCAGGTTCCACACAGCAAGAGGAGGAGCCCAGCTCCTCCCCACTGCAAAGAGCATGAACTTGTGTGGTTCACCTCAGTGGGCAAGTCATTTGGGGTTTCTCCAGGGACCTCCTCCCACCTAGCTGTCTCATTCCCCACTTCTAAAGAAGTACATCTAACTGCTGTTAGATTAAGGATAGGGACGAAGACCAATCTTAGCTGCTTCCTGCTGGTGGGGGTGATGATCTGAGGAAACAGTAGTCAGAGCTCCCTCATAGGCCTATTTAAGGGTTTCCGGCAGAAGCGCCATTGGCAGAGCCTCTAGGTGCATGATTGTTTGGGGTTTTATGGCCTGAAGGCAAGAATAGACAAACTGGGTTATTAGAAAACGTGTTTTAAAATGACACAAGGGGAGAGGTAAGGACAGCTCAAAAATTCCAAGGTCTTTTACCAGTTTGCACAGGGAGAGAGAGGACAAAAGCCCACTGGCAAAAATTGCTTTACTCCTTTACTGACATCTCAGGCTTCTGAGTTCTCTTCCCCTGAGCCCAATCCTAAGCCAATCAGTTTAAGGTTTGAGAAATGAACTCTTTCCAGTTTGGAGGATACATCCAAGGGGTGTGTCTTGTAATATGGAGACACAATTATCTATTAGTAAAGAGAGAACTGAAGGGAAGAAAGGAATAATGAAGGTGCCTTGTAAAGGAATCTCAGGGTTTCAGGATGCATTCAAAAGGGTTACAGACTGATGATGAATGGCTACCCATCTAGAAAGAGGGGAGCAGGCATTCCTAGTTTCCTTCTCTTCCTAGCAGATTCCCAGAGTACATGAGGAAGACAGGGAATAGCACCCTCTTTCCATCTTCCATTCTTGCATCCCCAAGTTCCCATGACCTTGGCAGGTTCCAACATGAGCTCCAAAGCAGCTTGGACCCATGAATATGGGGAACCTAGAGAATAGGAATTATTCAGTCTCATCTATGTCTCTTCCCCATCTAATGTCAGTAGACTTGGAGTTCCCTAGACCTCGTTTATGCCAGGAATATTAATGTGACCTTTATCCCTGAAATGGGAAACTCGGGGTTGTGATAATCAGCAGAAATCAGCATGTTCACTGTGCTGTGCCTTTTAACATCTGTTGTCATTTGCCTCTGGATCCCTTTGATCCAGTTTTCTTTCCTAGGGCTTTAACACAAAGCTTGGAATTGAGTCTGGGACAAAAAAAATGTATCTCAGCAGGGTTTCATGAACTCCTGTCGTAAGCCAAATCCTAAGGTGAAACTGTGGAACTGAGTTTTCCTCCAACAAGGGAAATGAAAGGATGTCTTTGACACTCCGAGATGACTAGTACACCATGTTTGCTAGGATTTGGGTGCATGGTGCTTGGCTTTGGTTAGCTTCCTTGGTCTTACTTTCCCAAAAGGAAACCTCCGAGTGATGGACAGGCTATTTATTCCAATTGCCTGACAGAATTTACAGGATAATTGCTCAGAACTAGAACATTCATCTTGTCAAGATTTCTACATTACCAATCCTATTGTTCTTTCTGAATGCAGCTGGATATTGTTGGTTGGTTAACAGGGACAAGCAGGGTTAGTAAAAAATGTAGGCAAAAACTTAAAAACAACTAGTGAGATTAGAAGTTAGAGACAAATGTATGTTAAGTTTTGGAACATAATTTCTCTCTCTACAGTTCTCATTTTTGTTAAGAAACAAATGATCATAGGACTGAGTGGTTTGCAAAATAGACTTTAGTCTTATAGTTGGCCTGGTTATTTGCATAAAGTCCAGCAAGAATAATGATTTCTACATAAGGTTTTCGGATTGGCTTTGATGGAAGTGTGTTCCACAAGGAATCTCAGATTAGACCTTTTAAAGCTGAGCCTGACCATGGGTTTGTATCCTGAAACACCTGTGAGTTGGTTGATCCTTTTCTCTTAAAGTCCCAGGGTAAACTTAGAGCTCCTGGACCTGTTAGGAAGTGATATTATTTACTGATCACAGATAGGAACCCTGTACAGGGATTGTGTAGGCAAGTGTATGAGGCCGGTTTCCCCACTGGGCTTTTATTGGCTCTGCAAGTTGAGATTGACTCCTTAAAGAGAAGCATACCCTTCCAGTAAAAAACCTTGGTAAAATAATCATTTTCTATAATTGTGTTCTGTTGAAAAAGAAAAATGGATTCTTATTTCACTGATGCAAAAAAACTATATTACCATAAGAACAGTCACAGATGGTTTTCAAATTCTAGAGGAACCAGACAGAGAAAAATAAACATACTCCAAATTTTGTTCATAGGAGTATAACTCAATTATTAAAGGCTATAAATAGTTAAAATTAAGTTTCCTTGACTCTGAAAAACAAAACAAGGATCAGCACCTTTCCAAGCAAAAGTCAAAAATATTTGCCTCAGCTTTCTGAGTTCAGTCCATTTAGTTAAATCTTATTTTGCTTGATATTTGTGAATATTTCAGCTCTTTATGAGTCCTGTACATTTTCCTTTATTCCAATGTTACAATCTCTAAAGTTATCAGAAGCCTGTATTTGAGAGCATCTGTTAAAGTTATATATCTCATTATAAACCATCTTGAAAAAGATTAAAACAAGGGAATTTTCTGTGAATAGAAAAATATCCAGCACAGTTACAGTTAGAAACAGGCTTGACAAAGAAGTTTGGTTATCTTTGCTATTTACAATAATTTAACATAAAAAATTTGATTGTAATTGGTAGCATATAATCAGACATTAGAATTTCAGAAATCTCATACAATTCTAGAACATACGTAAGCATTATTTACTAAGATATGACCTAAAGAACATTGAACTTCATTTTGGCAGAATAATTCTGTTTACCACTCTTTTCTGGACACATCAGGGGCCTTCTGAAGTACTCTAAAAGCTAGGTGCCAGAAGAGACAATCTTGAAAAGGAAATTTGATTTTGGTAAGGCTGTTAAATGTTCAAAGTTTAAAACACTTGATATTATGAAATTGAATTCCAGATTACCCTAAGTTATTTATTTTGCTAAAATGATGACTCAAAATTTTAAAGAAGCAGAAACCTATAATCCTTTCCAAATTTTGCCAAAAAGTAGATTACTGCCTTAGGTAAACCTTGTTATGTCTTTATTTCAATAATCAATTTACAGAAAAACCACATAATACCCTTTTTTGAATTTAGTCAATATATTCACATAGAAAACCTCTTCTGCAAAATTAATTTCCGTAATTGCTCCACCACTTCTTTGAACCTTCAGCTTTTTCTGAATTTAACTTAAAACAATTCCTTAACCCTAAGCAAAAGTTTACATTTCCATGCCTTCTTACAACCTTTTGCTAAAAAACACATTTTACTGTTCTTACACACCTTGCATGTAAATCTATTTCTAGTATTTCAATTAATCCCTAGCAATTTTTAACTTTAAGGTAAAGCTTGGTATATTGCTTTCATTGTGTGCTAACTGGAGCCAATGTTTGTCTTCTTAGTTAAGGGCATGGTTACTTCCCCAGGCCCAGGCCCAATTGTGAAGCTGGCCAATCATATAATTCTCAAAACCCAAAAAGCAGTTTGTAACTTCAAACACTTAGCAAACCTTGCATCTGACCTGCCTTTACCAATAGGGTTTAGAGCTGTATTTATTTCTTAAAGATTAAAGTCATGTGAACTGAAAGATACTACAGCATTTACCTTCCCTTAAAAAATACTTGATCCAAGCACTTGTCTTTATTTAGGCCAAATTAATTAGAGCTCTTTTTTACAGACATCACACAAGGTACATACACAGACAGGCAGAAGAAAACATGGTTTCTGGGTGGGGTCTTTTAACAGACAGAGCTCGGAAAACATGCAGACATTAAACCAGAGAGGCTCATCCTCTATGGCAGCATTACTAAACAAAGTCTTGCCAAGCAGTTACCAGCCATGCCTCCAGGATTTAAAGCAAGATGGAGACTTGATTTCACAAACAAAACTTTGCAGAAAATACGGTGATATTTGGTCAGCAGTGGGGGTGTGTAAAACACATTCTAAAAGAAAAAAAATAAGTTAACTTGCTTATGGGGTAGGGAAGCATAAAGGAAAAGGAACAGTTTAAAAATTTCTGGGGAAGAACCTCTGATTCTTAGGCAAGTAGTTCCTCCACCAGGATAAAAGCTTAATTACTGTCCAATGGAGCCAAATCCCTTGGCCAGGAAAGAAGAAGGCTGCAGCAGTGCCTGGCTGGTAACCAGCCACTGAGTGTGCAGGAGCTTTGTGACATATGTTTCAGTCCAGCAGGGAGGAGGAATTGGCGGGGAGCTGCTGCTCACTGGTGGGTCTCAAGAAAGGGAGGAAAAGGCCATGAAAAGGCTCAGGAGCATTGGGGGTTAGGGGCATGGTTTCCCACACCCTAAGAAGTCGGAGGATGAAAAGATTTAGGAGCAACAGTCAGAGGTTTTGAGTCCTGATTTCACTCACGGCATCTTGAGCCCCTACTTTGCATGCCAAAAATGTTGCAGGACTTTTTCTTAGTTCAGCTAAAGACAGGGTTCTTGTCCATCCCACAGCCATGAAAATATAGGCGCATGGAGAGCTTAAAGGGTAAGTAAAGCAGGGTTTCACTGGGTGAAAATGGAAAAAGGGGGAAAACAGGGACTCTTGCAAGGCCAGAGTCCCTGCTAGAGCACTTCCCACCTTGTATTCAAATCTCACATTCCACACAGGAAGAGGAGGAGCCCAGCTTCTCCCCACTGCAAAGGGAGGGAACTTCTGTGGCTTCACCCCAGTGAGTAGGATGGTTGGAATTTTTCCAGGGACCCAGTCCCACCTGACTGTCTCAAAACTATGAGTCCTTATAGTTTTTAGAGATATATAAAATCACGGCTCAAGTTATTTAACCTGTCCTTTGAACTTATTTGTAGGGGAAAAAGAGTAATATCTTTTCCTAACCCATTACAAGTTTATGATCAAGACATGGGAGCCTTCAGAACTGAAGACCCATAGAAACAGGGAAAACTATATTTTTATGGACAATCATGAAGAGGTGTGATTGGAGAACAAAAGGCTATGATTTAATGGTAATAAACTGGAGAACTAAGTGTGTCCTGTTTGTTCAGATTCTTCTCTGTCCCTGTGTCTTCATTCCTTTCTTCAGAGTACAGAGGGACCCCTCTGGAATGAGGGTTTTATGACTTTAGAGGAAGGTCAGATAATTCTTTTATGGTCTGTTTCAGGGGAGAATTGTGAAGGAATGTCAGAGAGTCTTTCCAGCTTCTCTTGTTTTCTAAAATTCCTTTAGGTTAAAATACTCAGTATTCCATGGTGCCATAATTTGGGGTATGGTGTCCTGAACCCCATCACATCCATTTATATTCCTGAGCAAGGACGTGTTACAATTTAAATCATAAATGTTTCCGATGCTTGAGGAAAATTATATTTGTGAGAAAGGCTTTGAAAATAGCCAAGCTCTTCATTAACTTTATAGATAAGAATCTGAAGTATGAAGAAATGAAATCTCTTGTCTATGGGAGTAATAGTGGGATACCTGGAAGTAAAAATCAAGCGAAGTCTTCTATTACATTTTCTTCTATGCTGAAGCATGTAAGGACAAGACCAAAATGCCACAAAATCTCACAGTCCTCTGGGTAGCCTCAAACCAACTTTCCTTCTATATTTAATGCTTATGATTATTCTTATCTAAATCATTAAAGAAACATATCAGTAAATGAAGCCAACCTTGCTATAAACAGTTGCTGAATATATGTAACTACAAATATAGTACAGTGACCAGTGCAAGTCTAATTTTTTCTACCATGTGTAATAATAGAAACTTCTACCAAAGAATATTTCAAAATTATATTGCTATTATCTCCAGGAAAGAAATGCAAAACAACCTATAAAAGGGATATATTATAACTCCAAATAATAAGAGTGCCTGCTTGGGCAGTATCTCCTTCCCTGCAGGCATAGTTACACAGGGGTCAGACCTAATGAAAAAGAAAATATAATAATAATAAAAAATTCAAACTTCAGGGTATTGTCAGAGATCCACTTTATTTTCACGGTAAATTTGTCTTAAACTTAATAGACAAGGGAAAAGAAAGTAGAGACTACAACAAGGAAAGGTATTTTAACCTTTAGGATCTAGTTTACTATTTTTCTTAAATCTATTTGTTTCAAAAACCAGCTGTGAAGATGAAAGATAAACTGTCATCAAAGTTAGTTAGCTGCAAAGCTACATGAAGAGCTTCCCCTCACTTGAATTCCCCTTACTTTCCTCTAAGGACCCAAAGTGCACTCAGTGTAAGTGGCAGCTCTTCTGCCTGTCATATCTGAGAAGAGAGTCACTTTTTCATGCCTGGTAAACTCTGGCTGCAGGGAAGATGAAAGCTGATGTCAGAGGAGGAGGGAAACGGCTAATGGGCAAAGGGTAAAGACCAGAGCTTGCATTGTCTGGGTCAGCAGTAGACCTCACCAGAGGATCAGCATCAAGTAGCCAAGTACAGAGAATATGCAGACTGAAAAAGAGAATAAAAGAAGTGAAATGCTTAACATCTCAAAACGGTAAATTGAAATAGCCTTTCTGTTGTACAGTTTTCTTAGGGTGTTTGAGTATTGTTTGTTCTGTAAGATCTTCAGTTTTTGCTACAAATACACAGTTGATGAAAACAATATGATTCTAAGACTGGAAAACTAACTATTTTTTTCTTTTAATTCTCTACCCATGTTTTAAAAATTGGTCTGTAGAATAACGTTGAGAGTAATGGCACTTAATCACATGTTTCAAGGATGACCTTATTCTGGCTCACCTTGGTTTGAGAAAGAAGCCTCAGTTTAATTCCACTAGAGTGGTTTGGAATTGACCCAACATTTTTATTCCTCATACAGACGTCTTGCAGAGAGGTATAAGAAAGGTATTTTTAAAAATACAAGCCAAAGGACTATTACAAGCCCTAAGAGGAATAGATCTTGGCTTCTTTGAGCCTATAAAATTAAAAATAACATACCAAAAATTATTTTAAGACTCTATAAAACTACTCAAACTAATTCCTATCTCAGTATACTAGGTCTCTGAATCTCTATAACTGGATCAAATAAATATAATATTTAGAGGTATAAAGAAAATTCTTAATTTATTTTCTATAGTATGTGAATGTTTAAAGTATGAAAATGGCTCTGACTTTTAAGAAGTCAGGTGGTGAAACAAAAGCACATTTATTCACCCAGAGAGAGAGGAGGCAAATAGTTTAATCAGAGGGCGATGAGAATAATTTCTCCTTTAAAATATATTCAGAAACATTGTTTATTCGATTAATTTTTTTTTTAGAGACAGGGTCTCACTGATGATCATGGCTCATTGCAGCCTCGAACATGTAGGCTCAAGTGATCCTCCCACCTCAGCCTCCCCGGTAACTGTCACTGCAGGAAAACATTGCTTTTTAAACAGAAGAAAAACCTAAAGGAAGAACTGAATATTGAGGATCATTTGCTGCTTAGTTAATAGTGAATGGGGAAAAGATTACTGTTGTTGAAAATACTATCTACACAGAGGCTGAACATCCAATCCAGTCAAATAAAAAGAAAGTATATATAAAAAGATGACCCTTAAAAACATAGCAGATTTTATCTCTAACGAATTAAGGTAAACTGATTTGCCTGACTTTCAAGGTTGTGGCCTAAATTTGTGCAAGTCTTTCCATACACCTGCCCTGGTCTTCAGTTAAATGAATTGCCATTGCTTCACACATTCAATCTTATGCTACTACGTCTTGGTTTTTCCTTTTGATCTGAGCACTACAATCTGTGCTGTCAAAATTCTATTTATTTTTCAAGCTCCATTTCAAAAATGTTACCTCTATTCTATGAAGATACTCTCTTTTTTTATTCATTTAATTTACTAAAAACTAAAATGTTTATCCTCCCCCTTTTCACTTCTGTTCCATTAAGATGAGGACAGAAGTGGTAAGTGAATGAAGAAGATTATTAGGAAATGATCCGAAGTTAGGTTAAACCTGGAATTGAAAAGCTAGATTAAAACGTAGTACCTTCCCTTAGAAATTCCATAACTAATGGACAAGAAGGATTTGAACATTACTACACAACAAAGACAGAGAAAATGGCCAAAGTGAAGCAAGCCATTAGCACATCACATAAAATTTTCATAAGCTTCCTCATGTCTAATTTACTCAAGATTCATATTGTTGAGTTTAGTAAAGATTATTTTGTCATATCATTCATCACTGAAGATACACATTAGTCAGCTAGAAACAAAAACAAGCACCAGAAAGAAACAAAAAAACCATATACATCTTATTTATTGCCCTGGGTATGTTTGATTTTTCTCCTCAGTTTCATATTTTGCAGATTTCACATTTCATATCTCAGCCCCTGTGAGTCAGATGAAACATTTCAAAAAACTATTCTTGACTACTTATTTGCATATGTATATATGTTATAAGCTTGGAATTTTAAGTTTTTGACCACAATGTTGAAGTCTCATGATAGAGTATAAACATTTTTAGTAACTTTCTCTATAATTCAGTCTCTAAAAGTATTTTCTTATGCTAAGCCCATAAAATGTTTAAATGTGTATAAAGTAGACAAATATAAACTTAGAACAAAAGGTAATAGAGCCTCAAAAATTATTTAGAATGTTCTATACAAGAAAATATTTGCTGCTTTTTCCCATGAAGGAAATATGTAAAAACTTAAACTGGAATTATTAGGGGAATTATAAAGCCTTACCACTGGGCTCTTGGAATAATGACTTTATTTTCTGAATAAAAATTAATCAACTGTGTGACCTTGAATCAGCAATTAACCTCTCTGTGCTATCAATTATTCATCTGTAATATTGAGTTGAATATTCCTTCACATTAAAAACGTTTAATGGCATATTATGCCCTTTAAAAGGAAAGTATTTTGGAAAATTCAACAAATATTGACATGTTTTTCAAGTACCAGTAATTAGGTGAAAACAAAGACTAAAACTATAATTGTTGGAAATGAAAATATGCATCTGTGAAAAAATCACTTTCCCTTTGATAACTTATTCCAGAAATCTCAGAATGTAAATAATTAAAATATAAAATAGATTTTCTTATAGAAAGGATACTGATGAAAAGTTTATCAGCCATTATGCATGCCCACTGTCTACAAGTGACCTTAGCACCTTGGCTGACACAGAGAGAACTCTGGACTCTGGTATCCCTGAATTTCAGAACCCTGGTATTATGGTTTTCCCCAAGAGTTTGAGATTATAATAGATACTCATGAAGATTCGTTCCTGAAAGAGAAAAGCGTTTAATTAATTGATTCATTACTTGTTTATAAGTGCCCTGCAGTCAAATGACCAGGAAACAGGAGGCAGAGGCTTTGGAACAGTGCCGACGTTCTCCAGGCCAATTCTGTTCAAGGACAATCTGTGTTGATAACTCCACAGGTGCAGCTATTTGGGAATCTGGGTGGCAGGACCTGTGAAAAGCATAGTTTAACTTTCTCAGCATCCCAAGTCACAAAAAGAATTTGTTTAACTCTATGAATTTCTTCAGAGTTCGTGGGTCAGAAAAAGTTACTGCAGTAGATTTGGTTATTGTACTAACCAGAAACCATCTTAGCAGGAAAACAAGACCTAGAATGAAGGGTTTTTTTTTGTTGTTTGTTTGTTTGTTTTTAAAGATTGCTAGAGGATATAGATAGATAAATAGTAGAGAGATGTTACTAATTTTTATACTCTAATTTAAAAATATAACAAGGGTAGAGATAGTATTTACATAATACGGCTTATTAATTGAATGGAAACATATGAACAATGGTGGTAAATCTTATGAGAGGAAAGACATGATAGCTATAATAGTCACCTAAAAGGATTGTATTGAAATAACAATTTAAATCAGTACAATCTAGCTAGTCAATTAAAGGCTTACCAAAATTTTCAAATTTTAAAAAACATTAGAAAGTCCAATTTTATAAAACTGCCTTATTGCTTGATTCTTGGAGTTCATGTAAAGACAGGTCAGTTAACTGACAGCAAATTCAAATAAGCATATATGCATGCCTCTCTTATCTCTTCATTAATATTCACTTTGGTCAAAAAATGTAGGTTTTGCAATTCTATCTACCAAACATAAAGCTATACTTTGAAATGCAAGGGTTTCCCCGTTATAATATGATAGGACTATCTAATTTTATAAATAACCTGGTGTGTGTGCTGTTTAACAAGTCTTCTTCAGGTACAACAGCAACATGTTGGAAACTAAAGGTAGAATGACAAAATTTGAAGAGGAGAAGTCATTCAGAGAGTTAATAGAAACCTATTGTGAATAGTAATATCTGATATCAACACAGAATAGAGTTATAAAGTATGAGAAAATATATTTATTTAAGAAAACTGGAAAAATATACATTACTACGATAGATCCCCTGTCCTCATGCCTTTAAAAGGTAACTCCCCAGTGTGGTGTTTCAGATATTCTAGAAAAGACAGAGTTTGAAGGAACTTTTATTTTGTGTTGCCAACTCAATTTGGTCCTTTTTCATCCGCTCCCATTGTCAATAAATTCATTCAGTCCACCTTCATCTCTCTCCTTATTATAATAAGTTTCAAGTGCTTTTTCTGTAATTTTTTCTAGTTTTGCCTCAACTAAACTAGTTTCTGACTTGTGACCTAGATTATTTTTATATAAATAAATTTGATGATCTCAATATCCTATTTAAAATTCATTCATGAGTACTCAGTAAACCCAATATAAAGTTATTTCTCTGAAAGCGTTCTTTACTACACACTTCACACTCTTCTAACAATACTGTCCATTCTAACTCTTTTTCAATTCTGCAATAATGTGTCATCCTATAGGCTTCCCGTGCTTCACATGTTCTATACTCCAATGCAGTAACACTCTCTGTCTTTGTCTAGCTAACTCTTAGCTTTTACATTTATTCCAGATATAAAGGCAGTGACCTCCATTCCTTGCCTTTTATGTTCCTTATGTGCTTTCATAGCACTTACCAAGGCAGTAATCCCATTGTAGTTATTTGTTTAATTATCATTTGCTCCACTAAAATATAAGTTTTTCAAAACTAGGGACTATGAAAGCAATGTCTGAATCTTTTTCAGTACTCCACTATGTTACATTTTCATCATGTTAAATGGCATAAAAATATACAATTGTAATCATTGAATGGATACAGAAATTAATAAATGTAGTATATATAAATCTAAGTAGTAATTAAATATTTTAACCAATGAATATCAAATATATTTTTTCGGGACCCAAGGAATATTTATATAAATGTTATATATTATTTCAAAAGGAAAGCCCAACAAATTCTGGTAAGAGAATATTATATGAACTACATTTCATGCCAAAATTCCATAAAGCTATGAACCAAAATTAACCAGATATAGTCTACCATTTAGAAAGCTTAACTTACTATTTTGTAAAATCTCCTGAGCTAAAGAAGTAAGGACAAAATAGAGAAAGATGTGTGTAGTTGATGTGAGGGCTCTGGAAAACTGAAAGGCTGAATTTGTTCTCAATTTTTTATGACCAGTTTTTTTTCTTCTCTGAGGAACAAAACCTAAATACCTTCCTGAGGTCATTAAAGCTTTGATTTTAAAAGGGAGACAATGGACCAACCTGCCTTTCATATTTAGAAGACCCAGGGTAAGAGCACAAATGGAAGTTGCTGACCTCTCACCATTACCTTCCCACTCTCCAGCTCCAACATTACTCCAGGCCATATTGAAGCTCCGTAAGCAGGTTCACTGCTGCTGTGTCAGGGGATATCTGAACTCAAGCATCCAGAATGTGATTAAAGGATGCAGGAATAAAAATTCATTGGATCCAAAGATTTCTTATCTTAAAGATGAATGCGCAGCTTAGGACAGCAGTAGCTTCCCTAAAATTATTTTAAAAATCAGAGTACTATTTAAAAAAAGAAAAATATAAAGTATATATTAGGTATGAATTTTGGCTAGAGTGTTAAAGAAGGGCTCTTTAAGGAAGTAATTATTATTCTAAGACCAAATAGATGTACACATTAGACATAAGGTGGTTTAAAGAGAATTCTAGCAAAAGTGAGTGTATGAACATGCCTCTATGATAGCTCTCAGTCCTCCAAGAGCTTGTCATCCTCAAGTAACTCAAAAAGTTGCTTTTAGTATCTGATAATTGAAATAGGCAGACACAAGATCAGGCAGGGCCATATAGACCAAATTAAGACATTTTTATTTTTCTCCAAATTAAAAAAACAATGCTTGAAAATTTTTAAGTAGGAAATCGCAAAAATTTTAAAATTATTACTCTGTTCTGTGAAAAATGAACAGGAGGGAGGCAAGTGCAGAATTACGGAGACATTTCAGAAGGCATTGCAATAGTTTGGATGACAGAATGATAATTCATGTAATTACATTGGAGATGACAAAACATGCTAACAGAATCAAGAAAATTTTATGATTGGTGTAAATGGTGAGGATAAATAAGTTATTTTAAAAAATCCTCCAACTTTGTTCTTTTTGCTTAGGATTGTCTTGACTATATAAGTTCTTTATTGGCTCCATATAAAATTTAAAGTAGTTTTTTCTAATTCTGTGAAGAAAGTCAATGGTAGCTTGATGGGGACAGCATTCAATCTATAAATTACTTTGGGCAGTATGGCCATTTTCACAATATTGATACTTCCTATCCATGAGCATGGACTGTTTTTCGATTTGTTTGTGTACTCTCTTGTTTCTTTGAACAGTGGTTTGTAGTTCTCTGTGATGAGGTCCTTCACATCCCTTGTAAATTGTATGTCTAGGTATTTTATTCTCTTTGTAGCAACTGTGAATGGGAGTTCACTCATAATTTGGCTCTCTGTTTGTCTATTATTGGTGTATAGGAATGCTTGTGATTTTTGCACATTGATTTTGTATCCTGAGATTTGACTGAAGTTGCTTATTAGCCTAAGGAGATTTTGGGCTGAGAGAATGAGGTTTTCTAAATATACATGATTGAGAAATAGAAATAATATCATCTGCGAACAGACAATTTGATTTCCTCTCTTCCTATTTGAATATCCTTTATTTCCTTCTCTTGCCTGATTACCCTGGCCAGAACTTCCAATACTTTATTGAATGGGAGTGGTGAGAGACAGCATCCTTGTCTTGTGCAAGTTTTCAAAAGGAATGCTTCCAGCTTTTGCCCATTCAGTATGATACTGACTTAAAACTATACTACAAGAATACAGCAACCAAAACAGCATGGTTCTGGTACCAAAACAGATATATAGACCAATGGAACAGAACAGAGGCCTCAGAAATAATGTCACACATCTACAACCATCTGATCTTTGACAAACCTGACAAAAACAAGCAATGAGGAAAAGATTTCCTATTTAATAAATCGTGTTGGGAAAACTGACTCCCATATGCAGAAAACTGAAACTGGACCCCTTCCTTAAACGTATACAAAAGTTAACTCAAGTTGGATTAAAGATTTAAATGTAAGACCTAAAACCATAAAAACCCTAGAAGAAAGCTTAGACAATATCATTCAGGATATAGAGTTCATGACTTCAAAGCCCTCATGATTAAAATACCAAAAACAATGGCAACAAAGGCCAAAATTGACAAATGGGATTTAATTAAACTTAAGAGCTTCTGCCCAGCAAAAGAAACTATCATTAGAGTGAACAGGCAGCCTACAGAATGGGAAAAAAATTTGCCATCTATCCATCTGGCAAAAGGCTAATATTCAGAATCTACAAGAAACTTAAACAAATTTACAAGAAGAATACAATCCCATCAAAAAGTGGGCAAAGGATATGAACAGACACTTCTCAAAAGAAGACAATTATGTGGCCAGCAAACATATGAAAAAAAATGTCATAATCTCTGGTCATTAGAAAAATGCAAATCAAAACCACAATGAGAAAAAAAAAACCCACAATGAGATACCATCTCATGTCAGTTAGAATGGGGATTGTTAAAAAGTAGGAGACAACAGATGCTGGAGAGAATGTGGAAAAATAGGAACACTTTTACACTCTTGGTGGGAGTGTATATTAGTTCAACCATTGTGGAAGACAGTCTGACATTCCTCAAGGATCTAGAACCAAAAATACCATTTGACCCAGCAATTACTGGGTATACACCCAAAGGATTATAAATCATTCTACTGTAAAGAGACATGCACACATATGTTTACTGCAGCACTGTTCACAATAGCAAAGACTTGGAACCAATCCAAATGCCCATCAATGATAGACTGGATAAAGAAATTCTGGCACATATACACCATGGAATACTCTGCAACCATAAATAAAGGATGAGTTCATGTCCTTTGTAGGAACATTCATAAAGCTGGAAGCCATCATTCTCAGCAAACTAAC
Source organism: Alouatta palliata (assembly GCA_004027835.1). Taxonomy (NCBI): domain Eukaryota; kingdom Metazoa; phylum Chordata; class Mammalia; order Primates; family Atelidae; genus Alouatta; species Alouatta palliata. Next base: position 38,963 of record PVKV010016171.1, read on the forward strand.
ACAGGAACATAAAACCAAACACAGCATGTTCTCACTCATAAATGGGAGTTTAACAATAAGAACATATGGACACAGGGAGGGTAACATCATATACTGGGACTTGTCAGGGGCCAGAGGGCTAGGGGAAGGATATCAGTAGGAGAAATATTTAATGTAGATGATGGGTTGATGGGTGCAACAAACCACCATGGCACGTGTATTCCTATATAACAAACCTGCAGGTTCTGCACATGTATCCCAGAATTTAAAGTTTAATAAAAAATAAATTCCTGATCCTTGGCTTGAATAATCTGAAGGGATGTGGGTATCCTCAAATAAGATGATGAAATATGAAGCACACTTTGGATGAGGGCTAATCATGTGTTTATATTTACAGATATTACATTTCACATGCTTGTGATATGTTCAAGTGGATAACACTCAGAGAAGAGGTCAAGGTGCAAGATACCCACTCAAGAGTGTCCAGAATGTATATTGAATATGAAGCGATGAGCCCAGAGAACAACTAGGGAAAATCAGAAAGTAGTAATAAAAGTAACAAATAACAAACTTTAAGACTGAAACTTGAGTTATTCTAACATTCAAAGACAAAAGAGAAGGAGCTAGCAAGGGAGACTGAAGAAAAATGGAGTAAGATAATTAGGAGTGATATAGCTAGAGTGTGGAATTTGGGATGTCAAAAGAAAAAGAGAGAAGGCCAGGTACGGTGGCTCACGCCTGTAATTCCAGCATTTTTGGAGGAAGAGGCAGGCGGATCACGAGGTCAAGAGATCAAGATCTTCCTGGTCAGCATGGTGAAACCCCGTCTCTACTAATAATACAAAAATTAGCTGGGAGTGGTGGTGCATGCCTGTAGTCCCAGCAACTTGGGAGGCTGAGGCAGGAGAATCACTTGAACTCGGGAGGTGGAGATTGTGGTGAGCCAAAAGTGAGCCACTGCACTCCAGCCTGGGCAACAAGAGTGAAACTCCACCTCAAAAAAAAAAAAAAAAAAAAAAAAAAAAAAAAAAAAAAAAAAAAAAAAAAAAAAAAAAAAAGAAAAAAAAAAAGGAAGGAGTAGGAAACTTGAACGTTTTGAAAGAACAAAAGTATCAGTACATTAAAGTGCCCATTAAATATGTCATCCTAGAGATTCTCTGAGCAAAAACAGTCTTAGTATTGAGGTAAGAGAAGAAAGTCTTAATGTAAATGTTAGATTAGTGGATGAAGGCAGTAATGTTTGAATACTCATTGTTGAATGTTGAGATGATCTCCATTATCAGCTAGATATTCAAGTGTTTCCCTATCAGACTCATACTGGGCCAATCACGTAGACATCATGCTTGCCCATGCAACTTGCTTTCGCCAATAACATGTGAGTGGAAATAAGGCAAGCTATCCAAGCAGAACCATTAAGAGTTATCAGATGGTTCCACCATGCTTCTCTTGCCCTGCCATGCACCCGGTATGCCTTAAACTGGGGCTGCATCATCAGCCTGGGTACCAGTGGGAGAGAAAGCCAACCCAAGAAGGATGTATAACATGAGACTTCAGGATAAACTAGGAAAACATAGTTAAAGAGGGATACTGTTGCCTTTGCTGTCTTGATTTGGGCTTGATGATGTGTAATCATTGTGCAGCAATTTTCTACAGGGAAAAAAGTAAATATGTAAGAGGAGATATAAGTACATTCCTTAAAATATGTAGAGTGATACTTCTAATGTAGGAAAGGCTAAAAGAGTTAATATTATAATAAATATTATAATAATAAAGCACAATTATACAAGCTGTATAATCAGGATTATATAAGCTACATATAGATGTATGTGTGTGTATTTATATTGTATAAGCTGTATATATATATGTATATACACACACACACACATTATCTATATGCTGTATATATATATATATATATACACATACACACACAGTAGACACTAACCTGACATAAATTGTCATTCTTAAGAGACTCTGTAAAAATCAAACAATGACTGGATTCACCTACATTTTTCTAACCTACTTTGCTTATGTCTGGTTGTTTTATTAATCCAGGAACTGACAATGAAGCTTTAAAAAGTTCAAAACATAAAATTTTGCTTATTGTATAATTTGTTATATATAAATTTAAGTATATGCTATTTTGAAAATTGTTTTCTATAAATTGAGATAAGCATGAATTTTCTAATTTTTCTATTTCTCCATTCTACGTGGCTCATTACTAAAAAAAGTTGTTACGATTGAAGCCTAATTATGTTTTACTGCCATGGAGATTTATGCTTTTTGGTCCCTTACTTGTTTAATCATATCAAATATCTTCCACTGGAAGCAATTTTAGAATACTGCATTTATTCAAAAGTAGTAGTACCTTCCTACAAAAATCTTACATAGCCTCCCTTTAAGAAATTAAAGTACAGTATTTCCAAAGATGGGACACTGTAAAGCTGACACATCTTATGCTCCAGTTTCCTTTCCCATCAGTGACTTTGCTATCATCTTCACTCAGTTGCAACCAAGCTTTTTTGGAGAAGGCAGGCAGTAGTGCAAGCTTAACCACTTATTTGAAAATCCATCTATGTGCTTTCCACTTTATACATCATCACCAACAATAAAAATCCTGAGATCAGGATGTTACGGGCAGCATTTTGACACTGCATTAGATAGAATAAAATCCAACTTGCTTTTTGAAAGTTCACAGCTCAGCATTGATGATAATGGTGCATTGTTTTTTCTTCTGTGAAATAAGCAGACCCTATTTCTAAGGCCTACCAGGCTGAATAAATGTGCAGTGAAAAAGTGCTATTTCAAGTTTGAAAGGAAACTTTTCTGATCAGGATATTACTTTTCAAGTAATGTACTCCGTTCAAGATAATAGAAATTTCAGTGTTGCTAGTGGTCATGAAGAATTATGGTTACATATAAAAAAGATTATACAGGCTATGTGTGAGAATTCAAATTTTCAGGATTTTTAAAATTATATTCGATAAGTAGGACAGAGCTTTCTGTACTCATCAACTACTGTGTTTTTATTCTTCTCACCTGTGGTTGAAAAACCTTTTTCATTATTGCTGTTGTTTAGAATAATCACATACTGAAATCTGTTCATATCAGCAAGAAAATATTTTGAGAGGTTACTACCAAAAAATATTCATGGGTTACACTTTCCACATTGCTACCAAGAAAGCATCAGGACACAGGATCTGGAATGAAAGAGAGGAGGGGCAAAGGACAGAAAACAGTGGGAGAATATGGAGAAGAAAACAAGCAGAACAAAAGTTGTACTTGGAGCCTGGCCTTGAATCTGTTCAGAACCCAAGAGGAAATAAATGTTTGTCTAAATCCCAGAAACTAATATGCATCGATGATCAACAAGTAATATGATGATTTGCTTGTCCATCAGTATGTTTTTGGAAATAAATATAATTTGCATGTAGACACAATGGAGGAATTGCATAAGCAAGACAGCCAAATGCCTAGAGTGACTAATTACATATATATGTGTATATGTATATGTACATATATGTGTGTGCAATGCATGTGTGTATGCATAAATTATATATATGCACATTATATATATATACACACATGCATGTGCGCGCACGCGCACACACACACACACACACACACACACACACACACACATATATTCTCCAGTTTCAGGCATTCACAATCGGGGAAAGTCTCCTTGACACAGATACACGGATTTTCAGAAATAGGGTGAAATGGCAGTTTACACTCATGCCTCAAATAGCAGTTTAGAAATTGAATCAAAATATAGGTCACAATTAGAGATGTGGATAACTAGAAATCTCTGAATACCTCTAAACATCTTTTTGCAGAACAACTATGTCCTTGAGGGAGAAAAGAATATACACAATTTCCTTTGGCAAGCTGTGAGAGTTTACTATCCTCAGAGGATTTTTTTGAGAAATAAATTATCTATATAAATGTGTGGTAATAGCTATAAAAATAATTTTAAAATTTTAAACATCTGGACTTCCCAAGTTAAGACAAAATCTCAAATACACTTCTCCTAGCATGAATAGCAATCACAAAATATAATGCATTTACAAATTTATAATTACTTATCACATACAATTTATGTAAGATACACAACATATAATATAATTACTTATCACATACAATTTATGTAAGATACACAATTTATAATATATATGTATATAATATATGTAGTATACATGCACAAAATGCCATGTGTTGTGTGTATGTGTGTTTAGTGCAGCCACAATGCCTGCTACAAAGAAAGTGTTTGAAAAAGCTGTTATTATTTCTTTATAAAACAAGACATCCAGAGTTTGAGCCTTTAAAATACGCACAAATGTGCCATAATTATATGAATGGTACATGATAATCTTCACTTATGTTCAAATTAATAAATTAGGATTAATACGATTGAGTTGGGGAAATAACGCTTTCCTTGGAATAGTCTATAAAGTACTTAGACAGTAGCCACATATGGTTATACAGGTTGTGCACTGCGCAAAAATGCCCAACTGAGGAGAGTAAGAAAGGACAGAATTCCAGAATTTGTGCCATTCAGGAGATGAGATTTTTCAAGAGGAATGATTTTAAAAATATTTATCAAGTTGCCTTAAAGGTTTATGTGGTAATACTCATAAAATAATTTTTAAAATGTGATCAACTGGACTTCTCAAGTTAAGAAAAAAATCTCAAATACCCTTGTCCTAGCATGAATAACAATCAAGAGAATCCTAGATTGATGTGCAAACAAAATTGTTAATTGTAAAACTTTACGTGATAGTTTTTTTTCCAGAATACTAATATTCATCTTAAATATGTTTTATTATTAATCTATATGAAGTAAGAGAAAGAATAAATAGGCATTAGTTTTAATTTGTTACATGAGGACACTTGGTAAACATTTTTGGAGTATTCTTGAATATGAACATTTTAATGGGTTAGTCACCTAATATTTTTCTTAACTCCTTTGTTTCTTAGTGATCATTAATTATGTTCAGAAAATAATGCCAACATCATTATACATATAAACCTCAATGTCTGATTGACATACATCTAGTTTAGAAAAGTCCTCTGGATTATGATCATCCTGCACTTCCTTTGAAGAATTAATTTCTCACCCTTGCTTCAATTGCCTCCATCAAAAATAGTTCTGGGTCTGTTGTGACTCCTAGTGGCTTAAAGTAGCAGCTTTCCCTGCTTACTTCACACAGATGTGTCTTACTTCTCTTTACTTCCCCTTCACTATATTTTATGTCTTGGTTCTAGCGAGTTACACATGTATATATGTTTATCTCCTTTCCGTTGTAACTTCCTCCCTGAACTCAGCTTCTTTCTGAGGAAAATGGAAAATCCTTCTCTCTTATGGATGGAAGTCATCCATATGCCCTTATCTTTCTCTATTAAACCAGCTTTTCCCAGAAAACATCCTTGAAACGTCAAATTGTGTTGTGGAGTAGCTTGGCTTAATTCTGAATGTGAAAACATTATTTTGTCTTTTTTATAATAGTCACCCTAACAGCTGTGAGGTGATATTCCATTGTGGTTAGGATTTTCATTTTCATAATGAATAGTGATGTTGAACATTTTTCGTATACCTGTTGGTCATTGTATGTCTTCTTTGGAAAATTTTCTACTCGGGTTATTTGCTCATTTTTAATCGGATTATTTGTTTTCTTGTTATTGGGTTGAGTTCCTCATGTATTTTGAATACTAATACTTTATCAGATATACGGTTTGCAAATATTTTATCCCATTCTGTAGGCTGAATCTTCACTCTGCCACTGTTTCATTTGTGGTGCAGAAGCTTCTAGTTGCCTATTTTTGCTTTTGCTGCTTGTGCTTTTGACAATTCTTTTTGAACTTTGAATCTTTGAATAATTCCAGGGAACAAGCAAGATTCTGATTCTTTTGCAGAGGTTCTTTGGAGGTGAAAATATGCAGGGGTGGCTGCAAGTACTCAATGCTGGTGGTAGCAGTGGCAGAAACATGGGCATATCTTACTGTGGAATGATTTTCGTTGTTCTCGTCTTGTTGAGATGAGAGTCTTTGTAAGCTTCCCAGTATTCTCCTTGAACATCCAAAGCTTCTTAAATTCCTTCCAATAAATAACCTTGTGACAAATTCTTCTGTTGCTACAGTTAGTCTTACTGCCATTGTTAACAACTGAAATCTTGACTGCACAGTCATTTCTCATAACATTCTAAAGTAGGTGGACTGTGCTAAAGGGCTCCATCTTAGTGACTGCAACAGAAGTTTCAGACTTGCTATTGAAATTTTGAGTCTTGATCTCAGAATCTAATAATATTTATTCTCCCAATCCAGGAATAAGAAGTGTAATTTTAAAATAATATCAGTGTCTGTAGTATAACATACTTTCGATAAGACCGTGAAGAAATAGATGTCAATGGGTAATATTCAATTAAGCCTGCTTCAAACCACTTTTCATGAACACCTATTCATGTTTGGCATTGGGCTTAAAATGACCAATCAAGTGTTATACTATTCCTCACAAAGTTTAGAGTCCAGAATGGAGACATAGATCATAGCACTCATAATACAATGTAAAAAGAGAGAGACTACATAGCTATTGCTAAGGGTGCAAAGTTCAGGGATAAAGTGAAAAACAAACAGCAACATTTTCTCTTGTCCTAATTTGAGACAGCGAAGGATGCTGAAAGAGGTGATAATAGCCTTTACACAAAGGGGAGTGCTTGAAGGCAGAAGTAGTAAATTGTGGAGCAGAAAGAAAAGAATGAACAATAAGAGAACGTGACTCTGTACTTTTATAGCTTTTGTTTGTGATGATAAAACCAGCATGTTCAGTGTCTATCAGATGGACATAAAGCAGACCAAGATGCTTGCAGTCACTGGGGAGGTTGTGTATGCAGGATGCAGGCATAAAGGAGACACTATAAATGGTCCACGGCACCACACTCGAAGGTCTCTCAAGTGTCTTACCTTTAGCATCATTTTTCTACTTGCCATGAGCATAATTTCTCAGTGCTATAATCTTCATCATGTAAGCACTGGTATTAGCTATTAGCTATCAAGCAAAGAGGCAGAGGAGCCCAGCTCAGGTGTAACAGACAGGCTGCCTTTCACCAAGGCTGAAGGGAGCCTCTTCTACTGGTTTATTTGTCTGTTTACAGGAGACAGTGCTGACTGCCAAATACATTTTAAGGATAAAAGTTGAAGCAGAAGAAAGGCAAACATTAAATCTGCAAAAGTGATTATCAGATTTCTTAAAGCTGTGATCACACTCATAATATCTATTGACATTTACTTCCCCCTTTTCTCATGTTTAAAAATATCTGCTTTTCAAACAATTTCTCCATATTTAAAAATTTTAGGCAACATATCTGAAGTCCTTTTGAAGCCACAGGAAAACATACGTACGTATGCATATATATGTGTGTGTATACATGCTTACATATAAAACATATATACACACATACACATGTAAGTTATATATATGTGTATATATGTTTTCCTGTGGCTTCAAAATGTTGCCTAGAATTTAAATTATGTATATATATAGATATATATGTGTGTGTATATATGTATATATAAACCATACACACATATACTAATGGTGGATATGTAAATTTTGTATGTGTGTGTATTATATAAACATATATACAAAATTTACATATCCACCATTACTATATATAGTAATATACACACATATAAATAAATTATATATATATTATATATACACTGTTTGTTTAATACTATATAATATACATGTATTTGTGTATATATATATATAAATTATAATTATGTGTACCTGTATGCATGTATAATACTATATATATATATATACTATGTATACATATAATATATAATACATATGCATATATTATACATGTAATATTAATAAATATAAATATATGAATTATTATTATATATACCTATATATGTATATATAGTATACACACATATATACATAATTTACATAGACACCATTGCTATATAGCATATATACACACACATACATACACAAACATACACACACACACACACACACACACACACACACACATATATAGTAATAGTGTAAATAAACCCTCTTACTTCAGACCTTGAGACATAACTCAAAATTTTCAGTGGACTGGCTTGAAGTTTACCTGGGGTGAATTGATCTCATTTTAGTAGGTAGCACAAATTAATGCCTAAGAATAGAGACAATTTTTAAAGGTCATTATACATGAACTAGAAATTTGAAATTCTCTAGAAACATGTAATTACATAAGGGTAATAGTAACAAACTTACTGAAGTCATTATATGATCTTATGTACCACACACTTATTAAATTACATGGTTAAAGATTCCTAAAGTAATGCTTTGTTAGGCTGGTTTGAATTATGGGACATACTCTAGAAGAGCAAATTGATATTTATTTTAAATTAGTAAAGATTTTACTTTTTCCTAACAATCATTGATAACCTCACAAACAGCATCAATTAATAATATTTTATTGTAACTTCTAAACTTTCGTATTTTCTTAGCTAATCCTAAAACACTTCCTAGAACATATTCAAGCTGTTATAAGCCTTGAACTATCTGATTGTTATTTTGTCACAGTAAAATTAGACTATCTGTGCAAGAGACAAGCAATGTATTTTTTAGTTCCATCTATCAACTAAATTAGCAGGGCACACCTGATATCTAATATAATATTTTAATAATTATTATCAGTTATACTAGATGTGAAGCAGAAAGAACCACTTAATTTTTAAAGTGAAAATTAGACTTCAACACTGTCAGAAAAAAATATCTTGTTTTGGCCTGCAGAGTGGTCATATTTGCTCTGTAAGGCACAGATGGTAAGAAAATAAGAAAAATCAGACTGTCATCTTGAGAAGTCCTTTTCTGACCAAGACCAGAGGGTAAATTCATTTAGAGTACAACTGTAAATTTGTTTTAACATTGATTTTTAGCACAAAAAAATTAAAATATAGTTACTCTCATGTTTTCTTTCTTTGTGTTTAATTTGTTTTGTTCTTGTGAAAATGAGTCAGATTCAAGAGAGACCTGCAGCTGAAATCCCTACCCGCGGACTCTCAGTCACACTGATGAGCACAGATTGTAGCTCCAGTCTCCAAATAAATCAGGTAAAAACAAATCACTCCACTACTGTCAATGCTCTGGATATTTCGTTATTTGCTATACTCTCAGAGCACTCGAAATCATCCCTTAACTTTACTCTCAAAGGCCTGAAATACAAAGATGTTGTATTAGATTTAAATTGCTGCCTTAAAAACTGCTCCAAACTCAGTGACATAAACCTATGCAAACTTATAATCTTGCAATTCTGAAGGTCAGAAGTTAAAAATGAATTTTACAGGAATAACATCAATGTGTTAGCAGAGCTTCATTTCTTCTAGAGACTCTAACAGAGAATCCTTGCCTTTTACAGCTTTTAAAGGGCACTGCATTTTTTTGGCTGGTGGCCCTTTTCTCCATCTTCAGAGCCAGCAGCATATCTCCAAATCTCTCTCTCTCGATGTTTTTCTCTCTCACACACACAAAATAATATGTCTACAAAACTTTTTACACTCTGCCTCTGCAGCCTTTGTGATTACATTGGGCTTATAGAGATAATCTAGGAGGGATAATCAATAGTAATCAACAGCAACTAGTGAATGGTAAGAAGTTATTTAAATTTCCTTTTGGTGATATCGAATATATTCCACGGAGGAGATAATGTGTATTTTCTCCTCTATGAATTGCCTTTTTACATTATTTGCTCATTTTCCTAATAATAATGTCTATTTTTATGTTTTCAATTTGTATGAACATTTTGAATACTAAGGAAAGCAATCCTTGCAGTGTCAGGTGCATTGCAATATTTTCCCAGTCTATGAGTTGTCTTTTGATATTAGCTCTGAAAGTTTTCCTGCTAAATATTTTATTCATTCATTTATTCTTTCATTCAGAATTCATTCACTCAATGAAGGAGAAGGAAGGAAAGAATGGTCTAAAGAGCACATGTGGAAAGAAGGTGAAGATAAGTAAAGAGTTAGTTAAATATAAAAACACGTAACATCTCATTTCATTTTACAAGAGTCTAAAAGTGTAGACAAAAGCTTTTCAATTTTGCAGCTTGATAAATGGAGGCTCAGAGTTTAAGTAATGTCACTGAGATTTAAAACAATATCTGAATGGCTTAAAAAGCTCCATTATTAAACTATGCTACCAAATGTGATATTACTGCAAATCTGTTCGATGTTAGGCAAGTGACCCTTTTATCCTACATAATCCAATTCAGTTGGCCTGTCACATTTTATGAATAGTAAAAGAATTAACCTTAAAATATATATATATTATGAAGTAAGCAACCTCATATTTCAAATAAAATATACACACTCACACACGTTTTCTGACATTTGTTTTAACACAGGTATTAAGTGACTACAAACACACAAAATGTTGAGTATGCAAACATAAGTTATCTTAAAATGAATAAAAAATCAATGATTAAATTAAATTACATATTATTGCAGGATTATTGATTAAATGTTCTTTTGTCATTGCAGAATAAAACACTCTGAACATAATTTTAGCAAGAATTGTGTCATAAATTCATCTAACGGAAGTCATTTTGCATTATGCATCTATTTAAAAGTATGTATTAAATGTGCTTACCAATATGATAAAGAAATTGCAATGTGAAACCACTTTTCTTTTTAGAAAAAAATGAATATAAACAAGTAAATATACTAATTCATATTTTAACATAGGTCTTACATCCAGATTATGTATTAGTATAACTGAGAAATTGATTAAGTAAACCAGAATTCTATTTGTAAGAGGGCCTGGAAGCCAGTCATCCTGTCTGTTCTTTCCCACAATTTCCCTGGGGTGTTAAACTCAAGTAGCTTCATCTTGAAATGCATATTAACTGCTTATAAGTATTTGAATCACTTTCTTAACTCCTATCAATGGTTTCCGAATTTCCCAAATAAACAGTTACACTCAAACCCCTGTCTTAGAATCAGTTTCTGGGGAATCCCAATCTAAGATACTTGATAAAAGAAATTTCCTAAAATTCTGATCCTTAGGATAGAGTTATAAAATAGAAGCACAAATTGGTAAGATGGCAACAGGAATCCCATAGCTGATTGTAAGTTGGGTGAGGAGAGCTATCATTGGCATGCTATAGTATCATTATTACCGTGGTGAACTGAGATGTGATGTAGTTAAAAAGGGAAACACTGATTTGTGTAATATCTCCAGTATTCAGGCAAAATGAAGATAACAGTGACCTCAATGATTGAAGAATTGAATGGTTATTAAAGAATTACAGTGGCAAGTTCAACCTAGCGAATACTCAAGTCTAGGCATGGTGTAAAAGCCAGAAAGCCTATAAAGAGACTCATAATCTACAGTGAGAAGGTAGATTAGGCAGAAAATCAAGCCCAATTTATTACAGTAATAGAATTACAAAGCAGTCTTAATCCAAGACTCAGCAAGTCTCCCAGACTAAATTCAGAGTCCTAGCATGGGATTAGTGAGAAAACAGAAATACAAAGTGTTTTTGAGGACAGTTAAATTAAGAATCTGAGCTGAAACTAATATTGGAGTCTCAATGATTGCAGAATAAAGGAATCTCAGTGATTGGAGTCTCAATAATTGCAAAACATTGGAGTCTAAATAAGCATCATAGTTCTCCTATCCACATAACAGCAGGCAGAGGCTAAAAACTAAATGGAATAATGGCATGAGTACAAATCATAGTAGATTTAATACCCATGAATGCACCCTGTGGTCATTTTATCAGACTCTGAATGCAAAATTTAGGTTTATATACTTAGTAGCTGCTGAACCTTTATTTTGTTTCCTGACTGTTGAATAAGGGCTGTAATCACCAGAAATGCCAAGAGGAAGACTATGAAGCCACCTTCTCACCTACTGAGATAAAAAACCAGAAGGAATTGTACATCCCAAGTAAAATAAAGAAGATTAATTCCAAGATTATGTTGGAGGGTCCCATCTTATCCTTTTTTAAAAAACCCACAAGTCTTGTGTCCACAAAATATCAGATGAATCTGGCAGAACACAGTGGAGCATGAAGTTAAACAGTGGTAGTCCAATATCAGCTACTGGGAGAAATGTCATATCTTTACTAGAATGTATGTCTGAAAAAAAAAATCCCATTATTTTAATAATTGCGTGGCATTCCATGGTGTATATGTACCACATTTTTTATTTTATTTTATTTTATTTTTTTTAATATATATACTTTTTATTGCATTTTAGGTTTGGGGGTACATGTGAAGAACATGCAAGATTGTTACATAGGTACACACATGGCAGTGTGATTTGCTGCCTTCCTTCCCATCACCTGTATCTGTTATTTCTCCCCATGCTATCCCTCCCCAACTCCCCACCCCCTGCTGTCCCTCCCCTTTTGTCCCCCCGACAGACCCCAGTGTGAGATGCTCCCCTCCCTGTGTCCACGTGTTCTCATTGTTCAACACCCATCTATGAGTGAGAATATGTGGTGTTTGGTTTTCTGTTCCTGTGTCAGTTTGCTGAGAATGATGGCTTCCAGCTTCATCCATGTCCCTACAAAGGATGCAAACTCATCGTTTTTGATGGCTGCATAATATTCCATGGTGTATATGTGCCACATTTTCGCTGTCCAGTCTATCATCGATGGGCATTTGGGTTGGTTCCAGGTCTTTGCTATTGTAAACTGTGCTGCAATGAACA
>PVKV010016172.1:0-45649 GCA_004027835.1 Alouatta palliata
TTTTTTTTTTTTTTTTTTTTTTGAGGCGGAGTTTCGCTCTTGTTACCCAGGCTGGAGTGCAATGGCACGATCTCGGCTCACCGCAGCCTCCGCCTCCTGGGTTCAAGCAATTCTCCTGCCTCAGCCTCCCGAGTAGCTGGGACTACAGGCACATGCCACCATGCCCAGCTAATTTTTGTATTTTTAGTAGAGACGGGGTTTCACCATGTTGACCAGAATGGTCTCGATTTCTTGACCTCGTGATCCACCCGCCTCGGCCTCCCAAAGTGCTGGGATTACAGGCGTGAGCCACCGCGCCTGGCCCTGGTCTCCAACTCTTGATCTCAGGTGATCCACCCACCTCAGCCTCCCAAAGTGCTAGGATTATAGACGTGAGCCACCATGCTCAGCCCCTCCTCCCCACCACGGAGTCTCACTCTGTCATCCAAGCTGGAGTGCAGTGGCGCAGTCTTGGTGCACTACAACCTCCACCTCCCAGGTTCAAGCGATTCTTATGACTTAGCCTCCTGAGTAGCTGGGATTACAGGAACCCACCACCATACACAGCTAATTTTTGTATTTTTACTAGAGATGGGGTTTCACCATGTTGGCCAGGCTGGTCTCGAAATCAGGTGATACACCTACCTCAGCCTCCCAAAGTGCTGGGATCATAGGTGTGAGCCACTGCGCCTGATCTGTTTGTCTATCTGTCTATCTATATATGTTCTTTTTTTTTTTTTAATTAAAAAACTTTTTAAGACGGGGTTTCACCATATTGGTCAGGCTGGTCTTGAACTTGTGACCTCAGGTGATCTTCCCGCCTCAGCCTCCCAAAGTGCTAGGATTACAGGCGTGAGCCACTGCGCCTGGCTGTATATATGTTCTTAAGTTTGGAAACTGTGTAAATGTCAGAACGTAATTTTTGCCTGTCAAGCATGTATAAATTTGGCTCTGGGAATCCCTTATTAAAACTTTATACCAAACGTTTGTATTTATGAAACTAAGATTTACACCTTACTCTCCAGAATTTTTTCTTGTGAAGATGGAATGAAATAATGTACCAAAAATATTTAGCACAGTGCTAAGCATTCATTTTCTCCATCATTTTCCTCTTTTCTAGATGGTGTCGGACGGCATGACAGGCAGCAATCCTGTGTCCCCTGCCTCATCCAGTTCCCCAGCCTCTAGTGGGGCAGGCGGCATCTCCCCCCAGCACATAGCTCAAGATTCTTCTCTGGATGGACCTCCAGGCCCCCCAGATGGTACAACAGTGCCCCTGGAGGGGTTCAGCTTACCCCAGGCTGCTGACCTGGCTAACAAGGGCCCAAAGTGGGAGAAAAGCCATGCCGAAATCGCAGAACAGGCTAAGCATGTATGTGTTAGAAAGGCTCATGAGGATTCTTGGGCATCATCTTTCTTAAACTCCCATGTCCTCTGGGTGTTTTATATTTCTTTTCTTTGTTGTGTGGATTTAGGGTATAGGCTCTGCCTTAACCTGTATGATCTTGAACAAACTGCTTGTATACTGAGGCTTTTTTTTTTTTTTTTTGCTGTAAATAAAACAGGAATGATATAATAGTTTATAGGCTATTATGAGGTTTAAGTTGTAGGAGCAAGGTTGGGTGTGGTGGCTTGAACCTGTAATCCCAGCACTTTGGGAGGCTGAGACAGCCAGATCTCTTGAGCCTGGGGGGTTCAAGACCAGCCTGGGCAACATAGTGAAACCCCATCTTAATAAAAAGTAAAAAAAAATTAGCAGGGCATAGTGGCACATGCCTGTAGTAGTCCTAGCCACCCAGGAGGCTGAGTTGGAAGGATCACCTAAGCCCATGAGGTCATGGCTGCAGTGAGCCATGATTATTATGCCACTGTACTCCAGCCTGGGCAACAGAGTGAGAGCCTGTCTCCGAAAGAAAAAAAGGAGAAAAGAAACACAAAAGCACTGTGTAAACTGTGATGCTCTTAAGATTTACTGGTTTCTACTGCTTTTTTTTTTCTTTGAGATGGAGTCTTACACTGCTGCCTGGGCTGGAATGCAATGGTGCGATCAGGTCACTGCAACCTCCGCCTCCCAAGTTCAAGCGATTCTCCTGCCTCAGCCTCCTGAGTAGCTCTAGTTACAGGCACCTACTACCACGCCTGGCTAATTTTTTGTGTTTTTAGTAGAGACACGGTTTGACTATGTTGGCCAGGCTGGTCTCAAACTCCTGACCTCGTGATCCGCCCACCTCAGCCTCCCAGAGTGCTGGGATTATAGGCATGAACCACCACGCCCAGCGGTTTTCTACTTATTTTCTATCCTGCAGTCTGTGTTACCTTTATCCAGTGGTGAGTGTGGTCTCTGGGCCAGCAGCATAAACATCACCTTGGAACTTGTTAGAAATGTAAATTCTCTGCCAGGCTGGTGGCTCATGCCTGTAATCCCAGCACTTCGGGAGGCCGAGAAGGGTGGATTACCTGAGGTCAGGAGTTGTTAGGTCTGGCGAATATGGCAAAACGCTGTCTCTACTAAAAGTACAAAAAGTAGCTGGGCGTGGTGGCACACGCCTGTATTCCTAGCTACTCAGGCGGCTGAGGCAGAAGAATTGCTTGAACCTGGGACGTAGAGGTTGTAGTGAGCTGAGATCATGCCACCGCACTCCAGCCTGGGTGACAGAGTGAGATTCTGTCTCAACAAAAACCAAAGAAATGCAAATTCTTGATACCCCTCACCTACCCATTTGAAACTATGGGGGTGGAGCCCAGCAGTCTGGTTTTTTGTGTGTTTGTATGTTTGTTTTTTGAGACGGAGCTTTGCTCTTGTTGCCCAGGCTGGAGTGCAATGGCGTGATCTCCGCTCACTGCAGTCTCTGTCTTCCGGGTTCAAGTGATTATCCTGCCTCAGCCTCCTGAGTAGCTGGGATTACAGGCATATGTAACCATGCCTGGCTAAGTTCTGTATTTTTAGTAGAGACAAGGTTCTTCTGTGTTGGTCAGGCTGGTCTCGAGCTCCCAACCTCAGGTGATCTGCCTATCTCAGCCTCCCAAAGTGCTGAGATTACAGGTGTGAGCCACTGCATCTGGCCAGCAATTTGTTTTTAAAAGCCTTCCAGATGATTGTGGTGCCTGCTTAAGTTTGAGGGCAGCTAGTCTAATATCCATGTCTTTCTTGATGTTTCCTTCAGCTCAAGTTTGAGGGCAGCTAGTCTAATATCCATGTCTTTCTTGATGTTTCCTTCACAATCAAGCCATTTAGTTCTGTCTCATCTATCTGGTTGTCATTTTCCTCTGATGTAGTGCTTATCAGGAGAGGAAAGAAATAACAAAGGCAGAGCCTGGGTGCAGTGGTTTACGCTTATAATCTGAGCATTTTGG
This sequence comes from Alouatta palliata, assembly GCA_004027835.1. Classification (NCBI taxonomy): domain Eukaryota; kingdom Metazoa; phylum Chordata; class Mammalia; order Primates; family Atelidae; genus Alouatta; species Alouatta palliata. The sequence goes on from PVKV010016172.1 coordinate 3,334, forward strand.
GAATCCTAGGCAAGCAGATTCCTTGAGCCCCAGGAGTTACAGACAAGCCTGCATGTGGTGAAACCCTGTCTCTACAAAAAAAAAAAAAAAAAAAAAAAGCTGGGCATGGTTGCATGTGCTTATAGTCTCAGCTACTTGGGAGGCTGAGTTGGGAAGATAATCTGAGCCGAAGATGTTGAGGCTGCACTGAGCTGTGATTGTGCTGTACTCCAGCCTGGACAACAGAGTGAGACCCAGAAAAATCTCACTTAGATTTCTGAATGAGATTCAGAAAAAAGAAATAACAAAGGCAGTTGTCCTGAATTTTTTGAGTGATCTATCAAAAAAATTTAAATGCTTTTTTTTTTTTTTTTTTTTTAAAAGAAAGATAATCAGGCCAGGCATGGTAGTGCCTTGCTTTGGGAGGCGGATATGGGCAGATGACAAGGTCAGGAGTTTGAGACCAGCCTGGCCTATATGGTGAGACCTCGTCTCTACTAAAAATACAAATATTAGCTGGGTGTGGTGGCCAGCACCTGTATAATCCCAGCTACTCAGGAGGCTGAGGCAGGAGAATCGCTTGAACCCGAGAGGCAAAGGCTGCAGTGAGCCAAGATTGCACCACTGTGCTCCAGCCTGGGCGACAGAGTGAGACTCTGTCTCAAAACAAACAAAAAAAGACCATCAGTGTAGAAACTTTAGTAAAGATGACCACTCTTTTTTACATGTAACCAGTGTGAAACATTTTAATGTATTACTTCAGTATTTTTTGCATAATTACATACGTTTTTACAAAAGCAGTATTTTTAAAAACAACATTGTGTAAATTAGGCGTTATAGCATATTTCTAACTTTAATGCATCATGAACGTATTCTGAGTATGTAGAATTCTGCAGTGATGATGACGCCTTATTTCTATAGTCAAGAAGGAAGTATGTATTACCTACTCCTCTGGGAAGCTTCCTGTGGCATATGTTTTCACAGGTCTCTCCTATGTCCATGGGGTGTGGAGATTGTGTTAAATAATGGAAAGAGCATAAAATTTGGTGTCTGGAGTTCTCAGACCTATTTTTGTTTCCCATCTTCTGCTACTTCCTAACTGTGTGATCTTGGGCAAATCACTTACTTAATCTTCCTGATCTTTTTTTCCTCCTCTGAAGAGAGTATGATACCTTCCTGTAGGTTTGGTATGTGGGCTAAACATAAGCGTAACACACTCAGCCCAGTATAGTCTTCAGGAATTCAGCCGTGTCAATGAGCGGAGTATGCATTTAGAACTGTTGATTGACCTGGCTATCCCTCATTAGGAGGCCGAGATCGAGACTCGGATTGCTGAGCTGCGGAAGGAGGGTTTTTGGTCACTGAAGAGGCTGCCTAAGGTGCCAGAGCCCCCTCGCCCCAAAGGTCACTGGGACTATCTGTGTGAAGAGATGCAGTGGCTCTCTGCTGACTTTGCTCAGGAGCGCCGTTGGAAACGGGGTGTGGCTCGTAAGGTAGGTCTTCTACTGGGACTACTTTAAGATCCTTTTTCTTTTCAGGTCTGTGCTTTCCCTTGAATGGTGGATTGGTTGGAAGGGGGCACCAAACAGAATGGCGTAGGCGTTAAGAGGCAAACTCTTGACTTTCCAGATTTCTTGGCTGTGATTATTTTCTTTGCCTTTGGGTTGGTGGGGAAATTTGGCTTTGAGTGTTTTCACCCTGGGTCTTCATTCCGCAGGTGGTACGCATGGTGATCCGGCACCACGAAGAGCAGCGGCAGAAAGAGGAACGGGCCCGGAGGGAGGAACAGGCCAAGCTGCGTCGAATCGCTTCCACCATGGCCAAGGATGTCAGGCAGTTCTGGAGCAATGTGGAGAAGGTAGACACTAGGGATCAGGAAAGGGAAAAAGCCATGGATTAGATTGGTAGATGGCATGGTAGTAGGAATGATCAAAACTTCTTGAGAGAGTAAATGTAATTTCAGACAACTCTAATGACATTTATGTTGTGTGGATATAGTGGCAAAATACGGGTCCTGACTTTGGGGATTAATAGTTCTTCTTAACACCTCTAGACCATCTGTCCCTTACAGGGCATGTAACACGCGTTTTCTTCAGTCTTGCCTCCTGCCATGTCCTTTTCTTCTCCCTTCCATTCCACACCCACCTTTCTTTTGTATATCTCTGGCCATTTACACATGGACTTTATGCGGCTGGGAATGGCTTTCTCATGCGCACTTAGGGAACAGTTACCTATGTTTTAGTTGTCTTGGACAGAGTCTTGCTGTGTTGCCTAGGCTGGAATGGAGTGCAGTGGTATGATCATGGCCCACTGCAGCCTCAACCTCCTGGGCCCTCGTGATCTTCCTGCCTCAGCCACCCAAGTATCTGGGACTACAGGCGCGTGCTACCACGTCTTGCTAATTAAAAAAAAATTTTTTTTTTCTTTTTTTTAAGATGGGTTTTCACCATTTTGGTCAACCTGGTCTTGAGCTCCTGACCTCAGGTGATCCGCCCACCTTGGCCTACCAAAGTGCTGGGATTATGGGTGTGAGCTACCGCGCCTAGCCAAGAAGTTTTTTTTTTTTTTTTTTTTTTTTTGAGTTGGCATTTCACTCTTGTTGCCCAGGCTGGAGTGCAATGGCGTGATCTTGACTTACTGCACCCTCCGCCTTCTGGGTTCAAGTGATTCCCCTGCCTCACCCTCCCCAGTAGCTGGGATTACAGGCATGGGCCAACATGCCTGGCTAACTTTGTATTTTTAGTAGAGACAGGGTTTCTCCATGTTGGTCAGGCTGGTCTCCAAGTCCCAACCTCCATGTTGGTCAGGCTGATCTGCCCTCCTTGGCCTCCCAAAGTGCTGGGATGACAGGCATGAGCCACGGTGCCTGGCCAAAACAATTTTTTTAAATTTCTTTCTTTTTTTTTTTTTTTTTTTTTTCCACTATTTTTTTTGAGACAGAGTCTTGCTCCCTCACCTAGGCTGGAGGGCAATGGTGCAATCTTGGCTCACTGCAACCTCTGCCTCCTGGGCTCAAGTGATTCCCCTGCCTCAGGCTCTGGAGTAGCTGGGATTACAGGCATGTGTCACCACGTCTAGCTAATTCTTGTATTTTTAGTAGAGACAGGGATTTGCCGTGTTGGCCGAGCTGGTCTCGAACTCTTGACCTCAGATGATCCACCGGCTCTGGCCTCCCAGTGTTGGGATCACAGGCATGAGCCACCGTGCCTGCCTTAAAAATATTTCTTGTGGAGACAAGGTCTTGCAGTTACCCAAGCTGATCTTGAATTCCTAGGCTCAAGTGGTTCTTTCACTTTGACCTCCCAAAGTGCTGGGATTATAGGTGTGAGCCCCATGCCTGGCTTCATCTACCTGTTCTTTTTTTTTTTTTTGAGATGGATTCTTGCTTTGTCCCCCAGGCTGGAGTACAGTGGTGCAATCTGGGCTCACTGCAACCTCTGCCTCCTGGGTTCAAGCGATTCTCCTGCTTTAGCCTCCCCAGTAGCTAGGATTAAAGGCACCCGCCACCACACCTGGCTAATTTTTATACTTTTCGTAGAGACTGAGTTTCGCCGTGTTGGTCACTCTGGTCTCAAATTCCTGACCTCAGGTGATCCTCCTGCCAAAGTGCTGAGAATACAGGCGTGAACCACTGTGCCAGGCCGACCTACCTATTTTTTAGATCCAACTCCAGCCAGGTGTGGTTATGCATGCCTGTGATTCCAGCTACTTGGGAGGCTAAGGCAGGAGATCATTTGAGCCTGGGAGTTTGACACCAGCCTGGCCAACATAGTGAGACCTCATCTCTTAAAAAAAAAAAAAAAAAAAAAAAAGCCAGGCATGGTGGCTCACACACTTTGAGAGGCTGAGGCGGGTAGATAACCTGAGGTTGGGAGTTCAAGACCAGCCTGACCAAAATGGAGAAACCCCGTCTCTACTAAAAATACAAAAAATTAGCCAGGCGTGGTGGTGCATGCCTGTAATCCCAACTACTCCAGAGGCTGAAGCAGGAGAATCACTTGAACCTGGGAGGCAGAGGTTGCGGTCAGCCAAGATCGCGCCATTGCACTCCAGTCTGGGCAACAGGAGTGAAACTCTGTGCTAAAAAAATAATTAATTAGAAGAAAAATCCAGATTGCAAACCTTTTCTCCACCTGAAGCTAAACTGGCTCTTCTTCCAACGGAAGCCCCTTAAAGGTTATTTAGCTTTACTCTCCTGAGAGGCCAGCCCAGGATCTAGCATAAAGAAGGCTTCCCTAAACATTGGGTAGGGATACATAAATAAATGGTTCTCTTGTGAGCATAATCCGTTTCACTACTGTGGCAGGTGGTGCAATTCAAACAACAGTCCCGGCTTGAGGAAAAGCGCAAAAAAGCCCTGGACCTGCATTTGGACTTCATTGTGGGGCAAACTGAAAAGTACTCGGACCTTCTGTCTCAGAGCCTCAACCAGCCATTATCCTACAGCAAAGCAGGCTCCTCCCCTTGCCTCGGCTCTTCCTCAGCTGCCTCCAGTCCTCCACCCCCTGCTTCCCGCCTAGATGATGAAGGTGTGTGTTCTCTTTGGCCCTGTTACTCTTTCCCATGTACCCTTTCCAGAGCTGAAAAATCCACCCTGTGGCTTACAGGGCCCGTGGACTTTGTGACCTTGTTCTCCTGCTATAGATGGGGACTTTCAACCCCAAGAGGAGGAGGAAGAGGATGATGAGGAAACGATTGAGGTTGAAGAACAACAGGAAGGCAATGATGCAGAGGCCCAGAGGCGTGAGATTGAGCTGCTTCGCCATGAGGGAGAACTGCCACTGGAAGAGCTGCTCCGTTCCCTTCCCCCTCAGCTGCTGGGAGGGCCTTCCAGCCCCTCTCAAACCCCCTCATCTCATGATAGTGACACCCGAGATGGGCCTGAAGAAGGTGCTGAAGAAGAGCCCTCTCAGGTGTTGGAGGTATAGGCAGAAGGGACGGAGGGAGGGTTCAGAGTGGGAGTAGTTCTGAGTTCTGGGCTATGAGATTGGTTGCAGGTTTTGGGAGTTCTGCCTACTTACAGACATTTGAGCTCTTTGGAGATGGCCGTGGAAGAATCTGTTTAGGGCAAGTTGCATTTTGTGATTGGCAGTTTTTGGTGCTATAGAAGAGCATATTGCACTTTACTCTTTAAATTGCTTTGTGGTCTTGAAAAAGACCACAGTTTACTCTTTAAATTGTTTTGTGGTTGTGCTCTGACCCTTACTTACCACTTCTCTGAACGTGCCCTAATATTCCCTTGCTGGTGTATAGGTTGGAAGCTGGCATGGTACCCTTAAGTCTTTTCTGTTTCTCCATATGTCTTGAGTGCATGGGGATGTGTTGGGTGCCTTTATTTCTTACCTGGCACTTTCACAGGTCCTTCCCCAGGCAGTGGGGCCAGGATTTGGTAGCTGGTGCTGAGAGAAAACCCTTGATTATATCCTTGCCCTGGGATTCTACCAGTGGCAGCTGTCACTCAATGGGACAGAGATCCTTCTATGACGTCTTTTTCAAGTTTCTGCCGTTCTTCTGCTACTCTAACCTTAGGACCTTCCCTAATCTTTTGCCATACAGGTAAAGCCTCCACCCTCTGCTGTCACACAGCGCAACAAACGACCTTGGCATCCAGATGAAGATGATGAAGAGTTTACTGCCAATGAGGATGAAGGTCAGGCCTTTTCTCTCTCCTGTTGCCCCTTAACCCTTGAATGAATTGTCTGGTCTAACCTTTCAGGGTTTCTCCTCTCTTTGGACTATGTCCTGTGCCTCTATCCCTATTGATCCTGCTTCTGTCTTTTTCTAGCGGAGGATGAAGAGGACACAATAGCAGCTGAGGAACAGTTGGAAGGGGAAGTGGATCATGCCATGGAACTGAGCGAGTTGGCTCGAGAAGGTGACACTCACCAGACACTTTACTAAACATCCACTTGGTGTATTCCCTGTGCAATACCAAGGATAAAGAGATGAATAAGGCACTTTTTATCCACCCTGGAGGAATTCCATGTCTAGCGACAAAGACAGACTTGTAAACGAGTAATAATAAGTAGAAAGTGATGAGTGTTTATGATAGAAGTTTAAATGGTGATGTGGGAGTGAAGTGGAGGGAAGAGCTAATTAAGAAGATATGGACAGTATTTGACTTGAAGTTTGAGAGGTTCACCAGGTCAATAATGTCCTTCCCCGCAGGTGTCCTTCCCACCCCTCATGGTATTTGCCCAGATTGTGGGGCTTGGCTTTGTTAGCTAATGCTGAAAGTAAGCTCTTTTGTCTCCCCTCAGACCTGGGTCTAGCAGTATCTACAAAGACATAGGTAAAATGAACTGGTACCACTGAGACCTCCCCATCTCCCTCCCCTCAGAGCAACCAAAAACTTCCCTTTTCCTTTTCTTCCAGGTGAGCTTTCCATGGAGGAACTATTACAGCAGTATGCAGGAGCCTATGCCCCAGGCTCTGGGAGCAGTGATGATGAGGATGAAGATGAAGTTGATGCTAATAGCTCTGACTGTGAACCAGAGGGGGCCGTGGAAGTGGAAGAGGCTCCTCAAGAGGATAGTAGCAGTCAGTCAGGTGAATATGTGGTCATGAAGCAGGAGCTGGGTAGCGTAGCCATTAGAAGAGCAAGTATGGTGAGCAGTAAGCCTTGGTCTTGTGCTTTAGACTCTGCAGAGGACCAGAGTGAGGATGAGGAAGATGAGCATTCAGAGGAGGAAGAAGAAAGTGGAAGTTCAGCATCAGAGGAATCTGAATCTGAAGAGTCTGAGGATGCCCAGTCACAGAGCCAAGCAGATGAAGAGGAGGAAGATGATGATTTTGGGGTAGAGTACTTGCTTGCCAGGGATGAAGAGCGGAGTGAGGCAGATGCAGGCAGTGGGCCTCCCACTCCAGGGCCCACCACTACTCTAGGTCCAAAGAAAGAAATTACTGACATTGCTGCAGCAGCGGAAAGTCTCCAGCCCAAGGGTTACACCCTGGCCACTACCCAGGTATACCCAGGTTCTGGCCTCTGCTTTCTCATGTCTTGACTTTTTGTGTCCCCATGACAAATGCCTCATTTCTATTGTGTTACTTCTTTTTCCTCTCTGCCAGGTAAAGACGCCCATCCCCCTGCTTTTGCGGGGCCAACTCCGGGAGTACCAGCACATCGGGCTAGACTGGCTGGTTACCATGTATGAGAAGAAGCTTAATGGCATTCTTGCTGATGAGATGGGGCTTGGGAAGACCATCCAGACTATCTCCCTGCTTGCCCACTTGGCTTGTGAGAAAGGTAAGTAGGCAAGGGCCCTTTTGTGCCCCCTAGTCTAGCTCCTTGTGGAGCTTGTTCAGTGGTGACTCCAGCTTCATTGACTCTGGTCGTTAACTGTATAGAGAGGACAGTGTAGGTGCTAGGATTCCTAGGAAGGACCAAAGTGTGGTCAGGGTTGTAACTGTGGAATCGGAACCACAAAATTTACATCTCTCATTTTTTTGCCAAACAGGTAACTGGGGTCCCCATTTAATCATTGTTCCCACCAGCGTGATGTTGAACTGGGAGATGGAGTTGAAACGTTGGTGCCCCAGCTTTAAAATCCTCACTTACTATGGAGCCCAGAAAGAGAGGAAGCTCAAGCGGCAGGTTCGATCTTTCATGTGGTCACTTCCCCCCATTGATTCCTCCTTAATGTTCAAATACTTTTCTCAGATGAGTTCCTTTCCCTCCTCTTTAAAAAAAAAAAAAAATTTTTAATTTTTTGTAAAAATGGAGATGGGGTCTCACTACGTTACCTAAGTTGACCTCGAACACCTGGGCTCAAGAGATCTCTCGCCTCAACCTCCAATACTGAGATTACAGGCGTGAGCAACTGTGCCCAGGCCCCTCCTCTTTCTGTCGCTCCATCTTTTGCTGGGACTGTCTCTTCTAACCTCATTTCTGTCCTTTAAGGAGCTTAGCGTATCTTCTTTTGTTCTCTTTTCTTCTCATCCCACTATCTGCTGTCTGTCTTTGATTCCTCAGGGCTGGACCAAGCCCAATGCCTTCCATGTGTGTATCACATCTTACAAGCTGGTGCTGCAGGACCACCAGGCCTTCCGCCGTAAGAACTGGCGCTATCTTATTCTGGATGAGGCTCAGAACATCAAGAACTTCAAGTCACAGCGCTGGCAGTCACTCCTGAACTTCAACAGGTGGAAATGGAGATGGGGATTCATGCAAGGGTTGGCTTGGCGTGAAGGGTGGGCTGCCTGTGTTGAGGAATGTATCAGAATGATAAGAAGGTTGGGAGCTTGCTGACCATCCTCCCTCTGATTCTCTGTCTCTTTGCAGCCAGAGGCGCCTGCTCCTGACGGGAACTCCCTTGCAGAACAGCCTCATGGAGCTATGGTCCTTGATGCACTTTTTGATGCCCCATGTCTTCCAGTCTCATCGAGAGTTCAAGGAGTGGTTCTCTAATCCCCTAACTGGCATGATTGAGGGCAGCCAAGAATATAATGAAGGTCTAGTCAAGCGCCTCCACAAGGTAGGGCCTGCAATAGTTTGTCAGGATATCCAGAATGATGAGGAACTAAGGGCAGTGCCCAGGAAACCCTTGCGGAGAGGGAAGTCTGTGCCAGGCTGAACTCATTAAGTTGTCAAGCTACAGTGTTTTGGTGACTAACCCATTGCCAGATTGAGTGACCTCATCTTAGTCATAAATTCTGTTTTTTATTTTTATTTATTTATTTTTTTGAGACAGAGTGTCACTGTGTCACCCAGGCTGGAGTGCAGTGGTGTGATCTGGCTCACTGCAACCTCCGCCTCCTGGGTTCAAGCAATTCTCCTGCCTCAGCCTCCCGAATAGATGGGGTTACAGATCTGCGCCACCATGCCCAGCTAATGTTTGTTATATTTAGTAGAGACGGGTTTCGCCATGTTGGCCAGACTGGTCTCAAACTCCTGACCTCAAGTAATCCGCCCCACCCACTTTGGGCCTCCCAAAGTGTTAGGATTACAGACATGAGCCACCAAGCCAAGCCCAGTCTGTTTGTTATTGTTGTTCTTGTTTGTTTTTTCTTTTTCTTTTTTTTTTTTTTTTGAGATGGAGTCTCGCTCTGTTTCCCAGGCTTGAGTGCAATGGTGCAATCTCAGCTCACTGCAACCGCTGCCTGCCGAGTTCAAGCAATTCTCCTGCCTCAGCCTTCCAAGTAGCTGGAACTACAGGTGCACGTCACCATGCCAGGCTAATTTTTTGTATTTTTAGTAGAGACGAGGTTTCACCATGCTGGTCAGGCTGGTCTCAAGCTCCTGACCTCATGATCTGCCTGCCTCAATCTCCCAAAATGTTGGAATTACAGGTGTGAGCCACTGTGCCTTGCCTGTCTTCACCCCACCCCCAACGGAGTCCCGCTCTGTCACCAGGCTGTAGTGCAGTGGCGATCTTGGCTCACTGCAGCCTCTGCCTCCCAGGTTCAAGTGATTCTTCTGCCTCAGCCTCCCGAGTATGTGGGATTACAGGCGTCCACTACCACGCCCAGCTAATTTTTGTATTTTTAGTAGAGATGGGCTTTCACCATGTTGGCTAAGATGGTCTGACCTTGTGATCTGCCTGCCTTGGCCTCCCAAAATGCTGGGATTATAGGAGTGAGCCACCGTACCTGGCCCATCTGTTTTTGTTTGTTTGTTTATTTGTTTGTTTAATGGTGATGTTTTTGTCATTTTTTTTTTTTTTAGTAGATTGATACTGCTGATTGGTTTCTGCTTGGATTTCTCTTTATCTGGATTTTTTCAACTTTATATTTTCAGTGTTTCTCTCTCTCTGATCTTTGGCTCCCTCCTCTTTTGCCCAGCTTTTAAATAACATCTTTCAGCATACTGCTCTTCACTTTTTTGTGTTCTCAGTCTATGTATCTCACAGGTCTACTCATTCCTAAGGCTTTGACTGTTTCTTTTTTTGAGATGGAGTCTTGCTTTGTCTCCCAGGCTGGCGTGTAGCAGTGCAAATCTCAGCTCACTGCAACCTCCGCCTCCCAGATTCAAGCGATTATTCTGTCTCACCCTCTTGAGTAGCTGGGACTACAGGCGCATGCCACCACACTCAGCTAATTTTTGTCTTTTTACAGAGATAGGATTTTTCACCATATTGGCCAAGCTGTTCTCAAACTCCTGACCTCGTGGTCTGCCTGCCTTGGCCTCCCAAAGTACTGGGATTACAGGTGTAAGCCACCGTGCCCGGCGGCTTTGACTATTTCTTATGTGTTAAAGACTCCAATGTCTACTAAAATCTCTTGACTTTGTAGATCACTCGACTCATATTTAAATTTCTTATTTGATTCCTTTAATTGAAAGCTCCTCTTGAACTCACACTGTTCTTTTTTTTTTTTTTTTTAAATAGAGAAAGGGTTTTTCCGTGCTGGTTTGGCTCGTCTCGAACTCCCTAAGTGCTGGGATTACAGGCATGAGCCACTGTGCCTGCCCCAAGCTCACACTGTTCTAAGCCAGACATCTCTAGCCTATAGCCTATTATTTCTACTTCATCTTGGTCAATCACTCTCATTTATAAACTAAGCTAGAAAACAGGAAGTTTTCCATTAACTATTACTTTTCCTTCATTTACCTCCCTTCCTTCACTTTTTCCATGTCACTGTAGACATTGATGACTGTGTCCTACCAGATTTGATCTGAGATTACAGATTTGCTTTTTATCTCCTATCAAGTCCACAATTTTTGTTCTTCTAGATTTATTTTGATCATCTTGTAAACTTAAAATCACTCCTCAAAATGTAGTTTGAGTTCTCTCTCCTGCGTACTTGGTCTGCCCACGGTGCTTCCTTGTATCACTTCCTGTGTCGTGGTGTCATTTTCTTTGTGTCTCTCTCCTTCAGCAGATAATAAATCTCTCGAAGGCTTGCAGTTGACTCATCTTTGTGTTGTTGGTGTCTGACATAGTGTGCTGTATGACTCCATTAGTGTTTGCTGAGGGGCTTAGGCTGGGGCTCAGTGCCTGAGTTCTCCTATTAGCCTCCCACTTATTTGCTTTTAGGTTTTGAGGCCTTTTTTACTGCGCCGAGTTAAGGTGGATGTTGAGAAGCAGATGCCCAAAAAGTATGAGCATGTTATCCGCTGCAGGCTCTCCAAGCGTCAACGCTGTCTCTATGATGACTTCATGGCACAGACTACGTAAGGGAGGAAGGAGGGTGGGCCCTGGGACTTGAGCTTGGAGTGTAAGTGGCTGTCAGGATGTCCTATTTATTTTTCCTCTTTCCCCAGAACTAAGGAGACACTAGCCACAGGCCATTTCATGAGTGTCATCAACATTTTGATGCAGCTGAGAAAAGTTTGCAATCATCCAAATCTGTTCGACCCTCGACCCGTTACCTCCCCTTTCATCACCCCAGGCATCTGCTTCAGCACCGCCTCTCTGGTGCTAAGGGCCACTGATGTCCATCCCCTCCAGGTAAGTATGATTCTGTTAATGTAAAATGTAAAGGTTATTGGAATTACCCTAACCATGTACCTCTTCGTTAGACTAGGGTCTGACTTTTTGCATCCTTATTACTCCTCTAAGTATCATACATTCCCTTATGTTTATTTGTACTCTAGGCATGTGACTTACGATGGTTTGACTTAATATTTTTTGACTTTACTATGAATTAATCAGGATGTAACCCGTCGTAAATTGAGGAGCATCTGGACTTCAAATGGTTCAACTTAAAATTTTTTACTTTTTGATGGGCTTATCGAGGGTAATAAATGGTATTAAATTCTCAACTTACTGAGGGTTTATTGGGATGTAACCTCATTGTACATCCAGGAGCATCTGCACCACATTTTGTTTATCTGTTCATCTGTCAGTGGGAACTTGGATTGTTTTCACTTTTTGGCTATTGTGAATAAGGCAGTGAACACGGGTGTACAAATATTTCTGCTTTCTTTTTTGGGTATTTACTTAAAAGTGAAATTGCTGTAACATACGGTAATTACATTTCTGCATATTGGAAAAACCTCCACATCTGTACCATAGTAGCTGCACAGTTCACATTTCCACCCCAGCAGGACACAAAGGTTCTAATTTTTCCACATCCTTGCCATTACCTGTTACTGTTTTTTTTGTTTGTTTGTTTTTTGTTACACCCATATTAATGAGTACAAATTGGTATTTCATTGTGGTTTTGGTTTGCATTTCCTTAGTGATGGGTGCTGTCAAGAATCTTTTCATGTGCTCATTGGCCATTTGTATATATCTTTGGAGAAATGTCTATTGAAGAGTTTGCTAATTTGGGGGCTTTGTGTGGTGGTGGTTGAGTTGTAGGGCATTATATACTTTGGAAATTAACCCATTATCAGTTGTATAACTTGGAAATATTTTGTCACATTCCATGAGTTGCCTTTTCACTCTGTTGATAGTGTCTTTTGATGCACACTTTTTTTTCTTGGAGGTTTTTTCCAGAGACAAGGTCTGTCTCCAGTGGTGCTATCATAGCTCACTGCAGCCTTGAACTCCTGGGCTCAAGTAGTCTTTCCACATCAGCCTCCCGACTAGCTGGGACCACAGGCGTGCACTACCACGACTGGCTAATTTTTTTTTTTTTTTGAGTCAGAGTCGCCTTGTTGCCAGACTGAAGTGCAGTGGCGCAGTCTTGGCTCACTGCAACCTCCACCTCCTGGGTTCAGGTGATTCTCCTGCCTCAGCCTCCTGAGTAGCTGGGAGTACAGGCACGTGCCACCATGCCCAGATAATTTTTGTATTTTTTGTAAAGATGGGGTTTCACCATGTTGGCCAAGATGGTCTCAATCTCTTGACCTCATGATTCACCTGCCTTGGTCTCCCAAAGTGCTGGGATTACAGGCTTGAGCCACTGCAGCTGACCCCGCTAATTTTTTTTCTTTTTCATTTTCTTGTAGAGATGGTGTGTCACCATGTTGCTTAGGCTGGTCTCAAACTCCTGGGCTGAGTAGCTGGAACTATATGTGTGCACCACTATGCTTGACTCTGATTTTTTTTTTTTTTTTTTTTTTCGAGACAGAGTCTGGCTCTGTCATCAGGCGCCAGGCTGGAGTGCAGTGGCGCAATCGGCTCGCTGCACTCTCTGCCTCCTGGGTTCAAGCAATTCTGCCTCAGCCTCCCGAGTAGCTGAGACTACAGGGGTGCGCCACCACGCCCAGCTAATTTTTGTATTTTTTAGTAGAGACGGGGTTTCACCATATTGGCCAGGATGGTGTCGATCTCTTGACCTTGTGATCCACCCGCCTCGGCCTCCCAAAGTGCTGGGATTACAGGCGTGAGCCACCGCGCCTAGCCTTTTTTCTTTTTTTTTTTTTTTTGTGACAGAGTCTTAACTCTGTTGCCCAAGCTGGAGTGCAGTGATGCAATGTGAGCTCACTGTAACCTCTGTTGAAATGATTCTCCTGGGTTCTAGTGATTCTTCTACCTCAGCCTCCTAAGTAGCTGGGACTACAGGTGTGTTCCACCATGCTCGGCTAATTTTTGCATTTTTAGTAGAGGTGGGGTTTCACCATGTTGGCCAAGCTGGTCTCCAACTCTTGGCCTCAAGTGATCTGCCTGCCTCGGCCTCCCAAAGTAATAGGATTACAGGCATGGGCCATGGTGCCCAGCCTATTATTTATTTTTTTACTTTTTTTTTTTGAGACAAGGTCTTGTTCTGTGCTGCAGGCTGGGGTGCAGTGGCATGATCATAGCCCACTACAGCCTCAATCTCCTGGGCTCAAGAAATCCACCTGCCTCACTCAGCCTCCTAAGTAGCTGGGACTACAGGTGCACGCTACCATGCCCAGCTAATTTTTGTGTTTTCTGTAGAGACGGTGGTCTCACCATGTTGCCTAGGCTGATCTCGAATTCCTGGGGTCAAGCAGTCCCCTGACTGTGGCTTCCCAAAGTGCTGGGATTCCAGGTTTAAGCCACCACACCCAGTCTTTTATTTTAGAGTAAGGGTGTACCTGTATAGGTTTTCTTACGTGGGGTATATGGCGTGATGCTGAGGTTTGGGTTACAATTGATCCTGTCACCCAGGTTGTGAGCATGGCACCCAGTAGGTAGTTTTTCATCCCCTTCCCACCATCCCCCCCATGGTAGTTTCTGGTGTGTATTGTTCTCATCTTTATGTCCGTGTGTACCCAATGTTTAGCTCCCACTTGTGAGTGAGAACATGTGGTATTAGGTTTTCTGTTTCTGTGTTAATAATTCACTTAAGGATAATGGCTTCCAACTGCATTGATGTTGCAAAGGATGTGATTTTGTTCTTTATTGTGACTGTGTTTCGTGTTCTTTCTTGTGGCAGCGGATAGACATGGGTCGATTTGACCTTATTGGCCTGGAAGGTCGTGTCTCTCGATATGAGGCAGACACATTTCTGCCCCGGCACCGCCTCTCTCGCCGGGTACTGCTAGAGGTGGCTACTGCTCCTGACCCCCCACCCCGGCCCAAGCCAGTCAAGATGAAGGTCAACAGGTATAAGGACTAAGGAATGAGGGGGTGGTTCCTAGAATAAATGGCTGAAAGCTGGCTGGAGGGGATCTGGGGTGGGAAGAAAAGAGTTGGATGCATGGCTGGAATGGGTGCACACTTGTGGAGGGAATCAGGGAGAGAATAACTGGAAAAGAGTACTGGGATGGGCTTTTGTGTTTGTCACTTTTTCTCCCTTTCTCTCTGCTAGGTGCTTTCTGGTTATCTCAAATTCCTATTCCTCTTTTTCCTTTGGGTCTCTTTCCTTTCCTTTGCTTTTATAATGTTTCTCGGCTTCATTTTCTTCCTTCTTTGATTTTGCTTCCCTTATTCTCCTTCTCTCTCTGCCCACTCCCTTAATTTTTCCTCTTAGGATGTTGCAGCCAGTACCTAAGCAAGAAGGCCGGACAGTGGTGGTGGTGAACAACCCACGGACACCCCTGGGCCCTGTCCCAGTTCGACCCCCTCCAGGTCCTGAGCTGTCAGCCCAGCCCACCCCTGGCCCAGCTCCCCCAGTGCTGCCAGCACCACTGATGGTTTCAGCCTCACCTACTGGGCCCCCGCTTATTCCTGCATCTCGGCCTCCTGGCCCTGTCCTCTTGCCTCCACTGCAGCCCAACAGTGGTTCTGTCCCTCAGGGTGAGTTAAAAGGGAGCTAAGGATGATGCATGGTGCTTCAGAAATGTTGTTCAGAATGGGGAAGAAATAGTGAAATTAAAGGGTTTGAGGAGCTGGGTTGGGGACAGGGGTCTAGTATTTGATAGGTTGGAAGGGAGTATGGAAGCTTCTGGGACCAGGACCAGGCTCAGGCTTTAGTCAGGGTATATCTGACAGGTATTTGCTTTGTGTCTACAGTGTTGCCATCCCCCCTGGGGGTCCTGAGTGGGACCTCACGGCCTCCCACGCCAACCTTGTCCCTAAAGCCAACACCACCTGCCCCAGTTCGCCTGAGCCCAGCCCCACCTCCAGGCTCCTCTAGCCTGTTGAAGCCCCTGACAGTGCCACCAGGCTACACCTTCCCTCCTGCTGCTGCCACCACCACCTCTACCACTACGGCAACTGCTACCACCACAGCAGTGCCAGCTCCGACTCCTGCACCACAGCGCCTCATTCTATCTCCCGATATGCAGGCTCGCCTGCCCTGTAAGTTCCCAGGGCTCTGTGGTGAGGGACTTGAGATGGGAGGAAAGCTCAGGACCATGAGAGCATCAGATTTTAGGCAGCTGGGTCAGGCATGGTGGCTCATGCCTAATAATCTGAGTGCTTTGGGAGGCCAAGGTGGGAGGATTGCTTGAGACAGGAGTTTGTTTGGAGGCTGCAGTGAGCCATGCCTGCACCACTGTAATCATGAGCAAGACCCTGTCTCAAAAAAAATTTAAGCAGCTAACACATGTCAGCTATTATGCCAGACATTGTTAAATCTTAATTAAGAACCCTTAAGGAATTGACATAGGGAGATTACACATAGATGAGTAAATAGTGGTAAGCCTAGCAGTAGAAAAATATTTGGGATAAAAGGGCAGTGTAGAGCAAAGAATGGTGATTAGCTCAGTCTGGTGGCAGGCTGTGTTAGAGGACATAAAGGAGATTGGAAGTAGGTGGAGGCTGAGTTTGTTGGGGCATGGTAAATTGTGAGAAAGGCTTGGTTGTTTGAACTGGACACTTGGGGGAGAGGTGTGCTTCATGGTGTCTCTGAAGTGGTGTTGAGCAGGATGAGCCTTGTGTACAATAAAGTCTTCTCGTTTTTAGCAGGTGAAGTGGTCAGCATCGGGCAGTTAGCCTCACTGGCACAACGTCCAGTGGCTAATGCAGGGGGAAGCAAACCTCTCACCTTCCAAATCCAGGGCAACAAGCTGACTTTGACTGGTGCCCAGGTGCGCCAGCTTGCTGTGGGGCAGCCCCGCCCGCTGCAAAGTAGGTAAAACCCACCCCCTGTCCTGCCTTTTTCCTCCTCTTCCCTGTCTCTCTGTTTTTGTGACTTTTTTAGATGTCAGCCTTTATGTTTCTTTCTCAAGCTTTTGGTGGGTGGGGCCAAAGGGCATGGTTGGAGGGATCTTTCATAAAGATAGGGAAGAGGTCGTTCTAGAGAATTTATTCCGTCTCTCTTCTTTCCCTCTCTTCTTGCCTTGCCTCTGCCCTCCTCAGGCTGATAGCTGCTTCTCTCTCTCTTTCTCTCTTCCCTTAACCCAGGGAATGTGGTGCATCTCGTGTCAGCAGGGGGGCAGCACCACCTCATCAGCCAGCCTGCCCATGTGGCCCTCATCCAGGCCGTGGCCCCGACCCCTGGCCCTACCCCTGTCTCTGTGCTGCCTTCTTCGACCCCCAGCACCACCCCCGCCCCCACTGGCCTCAGCCTTCCGCTTGCTGCTAACCAGGGTGAGGCTCCTGGCCTTCCTACTTAACTTAGCCCTTGTTGGCCTTGGTCCTTCCAGGCATGCTCTGGGCTACTGTCTGTCCAGCCTTCCCACAGTGTTGTTTTCCCTTGCAAGTATCTCTGATATCTGTCTGCCACCTTCTCCTGCCCCTGGACTTCTTCCATCCTTTGGGTCTCTTGTTTCTTTTCTGCCTTCCTCTCAGTGTAGCTTCCTCTTGCAGTGCCACCAACCATGGTGAATAATACAGGCGTGGTGAAGATTGTAGTGAGACAAGCCCCTCGGGATGGACTGACTCCTGTTCCTCCATTGGCCCCAGCACCCCGGCCTCCAAGCTCTGGGCTTCCAGCTGTGTTGACTCCACGCCCCACGTTAACCCCTGGCCGGCTACCCACACCTAGTCTGGGTACTGCCCGAACCCCCATGCCCACACCTACTCTGGTGAGGCCTCTACTCAAGCTGGTCCACAGTTCTTCACCTGAAGTCAGTGGTGAGTCCAGGTGGCTGAGGCCAGAAATAGTTGCCTGGAATGGAGGTGACTTGGCATAGCCTGAAGGTTTCTTAAGTTAGTACAGGTCTCTTCATAACAGCATACTGCCTTGATTTGCAGTGGGCCCCAGAACTGGGCTGCCTGAGCCCTGACCTAATTTCAAGATACATTTGTTGGAATCTTAGAGGGGAAGAAAATCTAAAATTGTCAGATTACTTGGATGTTTGACTTCATGTTGTACGAGTGAATGCTTGCTGGGAAATGGGAAGCCTGGGGGTCAGGAAAAGGTGGGACAGGGTAGTAGACAGGGTCAGGAAAATAATTCTGGGGCTAACTCATCTTCTCTCTCCACAGCTTCAACCCCCGGAGCTGCCCCCTTGACCATCTCTTCTCCTCTCCATGTGCCATCCTCACTCCCTGGGCCAGCCTCTTCTCCAATGCCAATTCCCAACTCTTCTCCCCTTGCTAGTCCTGTGTCCTCTACGGTCTCAGTTCCAGTGTCATCTTCACTCCCCATCTCTGTCCCCACCACGCATCCTGCCCCAGCCTCAGCTCCACTCACCATCCCCATGTCAGCCCCCTTGCCTGTTTCTGCTTCGGGCCCAGCTCTGTTGACCAATGTGACTCCACCACTGGCACCTGTTGTCCCAGCAGCTCCTGGACCTCCCTCCTTGGCACCAGCTGGGGCTTCCCCATCAGCATCAGCGTTGACTCTAGGTTTGGCCACAGCTCCGTCCCTGTCTTCATCTCAGACACCTGGTCACTCTCTGTTGTTGGCTCCCACCTCTTCACATGTTCCAGGGTTGAACTCAGCCATGGCCCCAGCATGCTCACCGGTCCTGGTGCCAGCTTCAGCTCTGGCCAGTCCTTTTCCGGCAGCACCAAATCCAGCTCCAGCTCAGGCTTCCCTTCTGGCTCCAGCATCTTCTGCATCTCAGGCTCTAGCCACCCCTCTGGCTCCTATGGTGGCTCCACAGACAGCAATTCTGGCTCCTTCTCCAGCTCCTCCTCTGGCTCCTCTTCCAGTCCTGGCACCATCGCCAGGTCCTGCTCCTGTCCTCACTTCATCGCAGACTCCAGTTCCAGTTATGGCTCCATCATCTACTCCAGGAAACTCTTTAGCCTCAGCTTCACCGGTACCAGCTTCAACCCCTGTGTTGGCTCCATCATCAACTCAAACTATGCTACCAGCCCCAGTTCCATCACCTCTCGCGAGCCCGGCTTCTACGCAGACACTGGCCCTAGCCCCAGCTTTAGCACCCACTCTTGGAGGCCCATCTCCGTCTCAGACACTCTCTGTGGGAATGGGGAACTCCCAGGGACCCTTTCCAACTCAGACATTGTCATTGACCCCAGCATCATCCCTGGTACCAACTCCAGCCCAGACACTGTCTTTGGCACCAGGACCACCACTGGGTCCAACTCAGCCACTGTCTCTGGCTCCAGCTTCTCCGATGGGCCCAGCCCCGGCTCACACGCTGACTTTGGCTCCAGCGTCGTCATCTGCTTCACTCCTGGCCCCAGCTTCAGTGCCGACACTGACATTGAGCCCTGCCCCCATTCCTACCCTGGGCCCGGCTGCAGCTCAGACCTTGGCGCTGGCCCCAGCGTCTACACAGTCCCCAGCTTCCCAGGCATCTTCCCTTGTGGTTTCGGCATCTGGTGCCACTCCCTTGCCTGTCACCATGGTATCCCGGCTGCCTGTTTCAAAGGATGAGCCTGACACACTGACATTGCACTCTGGTCCCCCCAGCCCTCCCTCTACTGCTACCTCGTTTGGTGGCCCCCGGCCTCGACGCCAACCCCCCCCACCACCTCGTTCCCCTTTCTATCTGGTAAGTTTTACTTCCTTGAAGAAGGAACAGGAAGTTGAGTTTCTTAGGTGTGTTGGTAGGGTGGATGGAACAAATGATGTCGCATTTAACCTGGTGAATTACAAAGCTTAATGTTATGGACCAAGTACTTGAGTGACATTTGGACAAGTCCCTTCTTTTCCCTGGGTGTGTACCCTTACCTGTAAAGTTTGAGTAATAATCCATGGGATTTCTCAGTGGGGTCATTGAGGACAAAATGTGCTTTTGCAGGTATTAATCACAAGACCTTTTTGTTAACTAGTGGTCTCTTTAGTTCTTGCTTGCTTTATGAGTTAGTGTTGGCATGCAACTGCTCCATTTTACAGATGAGGAAACTAGCCTACTAAATGATGTTCTAGAGGTTACACAATTCACAGGAACACAGATGTGCTGACTCCATTGTTTTCTCCTCTTCTCTACAAGAGGCGGACCTCAGAGACAGGAAGACTTCTCAGTTGCTAAAACCATCACTGCCATTAAGTATTTCAACTTCTAAGCGGGTAGATGACACTGTAGAATATAATTCACTAAAAGTCATGAGCCTCTGACCCTGACAGTCATCTTTTCCAGTTTTTTTTTTATTAAGATCTTGTTGCAGTCTTTTCCCATTTTTTAACTTGCATGGTAATAAACGGGGCAGTAAAAGGAACTCTTTTTTGTCCCTTTTATGATATCTGGTATCTTTTTTTCCTGTGCTCTATATATAGGCCCATGTCTGTGTGTTTGAATTAAACTCACGGTTTATCTTAACCCAGAAATAAGGAGAAGGAAGGTCCAGTAGGTCCCTCCAGGCCCTCTGGCTTTTCCTCACTGTCATCAGAGCTGCTGCTTACTCTTTGCTTCATACCTACTCCCCCACCCTCCACCAGTGCCATTGACTCCACCTTTGGTCTTTACCTGATACTGCCAGGTTGTTCCTGGCCAGTTGGAAGTAGAGAGTAGAGGGAGAAAAGCCAAGGATGGCAACTTACAGTCTGCTGAATTTTCCCACCCCTGTGTTGGATGATACATTGAATTTTGATTGCTCTGCCAGTAGAGAATAGTTTTTTGCCACTTATTTTTAAACAGTTCGAGCTATAAATCATATACCATGCAGTCTACCCATTTAAACTGTACAATAGCTTTTTTTTTTTTTTTTTTTTAATAGAGATGAGGATCTCACAGTGTTGACCAGGCTGGTTTCGAACTCCTGGCCTCAAGCGATCCTCCCATCTTCGCCTCCCAAAATGCTGGGATTATAGGTGTGAGCCACCATGCCTGGCCGTAAACTGTACAGTAGGTTTTTAATATATTTAATAGAGTTACACAATCATCAACACAATCAACTTAGAATCCTTCCATGCCCCAAAAAGAAACGCTGCCCCTGTTAGCCAGCATTCCCCAACCCCTCCATCCCTCCTAGTCCTGAATGACTACTGTTGTACTTGTTTCTCTAGTTTTGCCTATGGAGTCATAATGTATAATGTATGGTCCGTTGTGACCGGCATTTTCCACTTAGAGTAATGTTCTTTGAAGTTTACTGTGTTATAGCATATATCAGTACTTCATTTCTTTTCATGTTGAATGATACTGTATGGATACCATATGAGGCTCTGACCTTCCTTGAGTTAATGGAAACATGTGTTACTTCTGCTTTATGGCTATTGTGAACAATGCTGCTGTGAACATTTCATGTACAAGTTTTTGTATGGACAGGTGTTTTCAGTTTCTGTTAACTGAGGAGAATAATTGCTGAGTTATATTGTAACTAAGTTTTAACTGTTTAAGGAACTGCCAGACTTTTCCAAAGTGGCTGCAGCATTTGATATTACCACCAGCAGTCTGTGAGGATTCCAGTTTCTCTACATTTGAGCCAATACTTTTTTTTTTTTGAGGAGTCTCTCTCTGTCACCCAGGCTGGAATGCGTTGGCATGATCTTGGTTCACTGCAACCTCTGCCTCCCAGGTTCCAGTGACCCTACCTCAGCCTCCCTCATAGCTGGGCTTACAGGTTTGCACCACTGTGCCCAGCTAATTTTTTTGTATTTTTATTTTTGAGATAGAGTCTTACTCTGTTGCCTAGGCTGGAGAACAGTGATAGCATCTTGGCTCACTGCAACCTCTGTCTCCCAGGCTCAAATGATTCTCCTGTGTTAGCCTCTGGAGTAGCTTGCACTACAGGCATGCATAAGCATGCCCAGCCAGATTTTTTTTTTTGTTTTTTTAGTAGAGATGGGGTTTCACCATCTCTACTAAAAATGTTAGTAGCTGGTTAGCCAGGCTGGTCTCAAACTCCTGACCTCAGGTGATCCACTTACCTTGGCCTCCCAGAGTGCTGGGATTATAGACATGAGCCACCGCACCCGTCCAGATTTTTTTGTATTTTTAGTAGAGATGGGGTTTCACCATCTTTGCCATGCTGATCTCGAACTCCTGACCTCAAGTGATCTGTCTGCTTCAGCCTCCCAAAGTCCTGGGATTACAGGTGTGAGCCACTGTGCCTGGCACGTCAACACTTACTTTGATTATAGTCATCTTGCTGGGTGTGTAGTAGTATTTCATTATGGTTTTCATTTGAATTTTTCTGTTGGCTGATGTTGAGCTTTATTTCATGTGGTTGAAATACAATGTTGGCCATTTGTGTATCTTCGAAGAAATATCTGTTCAGTTCTTCCGCCCTTTTAAAATGGGTTGTCTTTATTATTATTGAGTTGGAAGAGTTCTTTATATATTCTGGTTATAGATCCTTTCACAGATGTGTGGTTTACAAATACTATTTTTTTTTTTTTTTTTTTTTTTTTGAGACAGTGTCTCACCTTGTCACCCAGACTGGAGTACAGTAGCACTATCTCCGCTCATTGCGGCTCCTGGGCTTAAGTGATCTTCCCATCTGAGCCCTCCAAGTAGGTGGGACTGCAGGCACATGCCACCATGCCAGGCTGCTTGTTTTTTGTTTTGTTTTTGATTTTGTTTTTTGAGACAAAGTCTTGCTCTGTCGCCAGGCTGGATTGCAGGGGCAGGATCTCAGCTCACTGCAACGTCCACCTTTGGGGTTCAAGTGATTCTTCTCCCTCAGCTTCCTGAGTAGCTGGGACTACAGGCGTGCGCCACCACACCCAGTTAATTTTTTTTGTATTTTTTAGTAGAGACAGGGTTTCACTATGTTCGCCAGGATGGTCTTAATCTCTTGATCTCATGATCTACCCGCCTCAACCTCCTAAAGTACTAGGATTACAGGCGTGAGCCACTGCACCGGGCACTTGTTTGTATATTTTGTAGAGATGAGGTTTTGCCATGTTGCCCAAACTAGTCTTGAACAGGAGCTTAAGCAATCAATCCCCCTAGGCCTCCCAAAGTGCTGGGATTATAGGCTAGAGCCACTGCGTCTGTCCAGATTTTCTCTTTTGCTGCTATTGAGAGCTAGCCTCAAAAGGAACTAGCTCTTTGAGTCTATTGGTTTTTCCCTCTGCTGGGATACATTTTTTCTTTTTTTGAGATGGAGTTTCGCTCTTGTTACCCAGGCTGGAGTGCAATGGCGCGATCTCGGCTCACCGCAACCTCCGCCTCCTGGGTTCAAGCAGTTCTCCTGCCTCAGCCTCCGAGTAGCTGGGACTACAGGCACGTGCCACCATGCCCAGCTAATTTTTGTATTTTTAGTAGAGACGGGGTTTCACCATGTTGACCAGGATGGTCTCGATCTCTTGACCTCGTGATCCACCCGCCTTGGCCTCCCAAAGTGCTGGGATTACAGGCGTGAGCCACCGCCGCCCGGCCAAGGATACATTTTTTCACTCACTTAGAGCACTTCAAGCCAAGAAGTGAAACTTGGTAGCAGTTAGGAAGGGAGATTTGAGACACAACTCTTCACAGTTACCTCCTGGGGTCTAGTCTCCCTCATTTTGTTCATTTCATTATCCGATAAATGTATCTGAGAGCTTAATTGTGCTACTTACTGGGTGATTATAGTGAACAAGACACAATTCATGTTATATGGAGCCTACCATTTTGTAGATAGATGTTAGTTGAATAATCATGCAAATGTGTAACTGCAGGCATAATAAGTGATAGAAAGGAGAGAGGTGGTTTTATGTACTGTGAAGCTGGAAGCACAGAGATGGAAAAGGATTGGGTCGGAGTCGTTCATCCAGGTCTCTTCACTGCCGGATTGCCTATTTTCTCTCTCAGAGTGATGAGACCCGGATATCTGGTTAGCTGTTCCCATTCCACTCCATTCTAGTCTGGCCCTTAGCAGAAACCTGCTCTGGATTTGATTGGCCTCTGTTTATCCTGGCCAGTGATTTGAAGAAGGCTTCTAATAATTATGGAATCATCACAAGAAGATAAGTTAGTCCTGGAGTTGCGTGTTACATAGGAAATGCCCACAAATCATCCATTCTATAAACCAGTTGGAATTGTAGATCTTAATTTTGAATATTCAGTCGTTCTGCTCTGATAGCATGCAAGGAAAGGTAGTTTTCTCTTGCAGAGAAGTTATTTAACATTGTGAAAGGAATAGTTCTCATTGATAACTTGGAAAACTACAAAAAGCATAGTGTATTTTTGGATCTCATGGTTTCTATATATTTATTTCTGTCTGGGAACTCAGGCTTTGATGTGGATTCTGAGGGCACTGATTGCTTTCTCTGTTTTTCTCTCATCCCCAGGACTCCCTGGAGGAAAAGCGGAAGCGGCAGCGGTCTGAACGCCTGGAACGGATTTTCCAACTTAGTGAGGCTCATGGGGCCCTGGCACCTGTGTATGGGGCTGAAGTCCTGGATTTCTGTACCCTGCCCCAACCTGTTGCTAGCCCCATCGGCCCTCGTTCTCCCGGCCCCAGCCACCCCACCTTTTGGACTTATACCGAGGCTGCCCACCAGGCTGTACTGTTTCCCCAGCAGCGACTAGACCAGCTGTCAGAAATCATTGAGAGGTTGGCAGGGCTAAGTGTTAATGGGGAGTGGGTCTTGGGGCTTCAGAGTGGATGTAGTGCTTAGGGCTGGTGAAGGTGTTAACTTCTTGAGCATTTCAGAGTCCCATCTTTTACACTGCCTGCCTTCTTCTTTCACAGGTTCATCTTTGTCATGCCTCCTGTGGAGGCACCTCCCCCTTCCCTGCATGCCTGCCACCCACCTCCTTGGCTGGCCCCACGTCAGGCAGCCTTCCGTGAGCAATTGGCCACTGAGCTCTGGCCCCGGGCTCGTCCTCTGCACCGTATTGTGTGTAACATGCGCACCCAGTTCCCCGATTTGAGACTCATCCAGTATGATTGCGGTGAGTTAATTGGCCAGTACAGGACCGTTGACTTCTCTTTCTTAGTGGTAAGACTGGTATATCAGAGTGATGCTGCACTTAAGGTCTCTAGAGATTTCTGTAAAGCTTTAGATGGTTTTTTAGGTTATTCTTGTGGGCAAGATGGAGAAATGTAGGCCTCATGTTAGATTCTTGACATTCATGAATTTGACTTTCTTTTTATGAGACAAAGTCTTCACTCTGTGGCTGGTCCAGGCTGGAGTGCAGTGGTGCAGTCTCGGCTCACTGCAGCCTCCCATGTTCAAGCGATTGTCCCACCTCAGCTTCTGGAGTAGCTGGGATTTCTTTTTTTTTTTTTGAGACAATCTTGCCCTGTCGCCCAGGCTGGAGTGCAGTGGTGCAATCTTGGTTCACTGCAACTTCCACCTCCCAGGTTCAAGTGATTCTCCTGCCTCAGCCTCCTAAGTAGTTGGGATTACAGGCGTATGCCACCATGCCTGGCTAATTTTTTTAGTATCTTCAGTAGAGACAGGGTTTCACCATGTTGGCCAGGCTGGTTTCGAACTCTTGCCCTCATGATCTGCCCTCCTTAGCCTCCCAAAGTGGTGGGATTACAGGTGTGAGCCACCACGCCCAGACTGAGATTTCTTAAATATCCTAGAAGAAAATCAACATTTTTATTCGTATTTATTCAATAAATGTTTTAGTTAAAAAAATGTTTTTGTTACATTTGAAACTGAAAGTCTTGGTTAAAAGTGTTCAGGGCGGGGTGTCGTGGCTCATACTTATATCCCAGCACTTGGGTAGGCTGAGGTGGACAGATCACTTAAGGCAAGTAGTTAAAGACCAGCCTAGGCAACATGACAACCCTGTCTCTTCAAAAATTGAAAAATTAGTTAGACGTGTTGGTGTACATCTATAGTGCCAGCTACTCAGGTGGCTGAGGTGGGAGGATTGCAGGAGCCTTGGAAGTTGAGGCTGCAGTCAGCTGTGATCATGCCACTGCACTCTAGCCTGGGCAACAGGGTGAGACCTTGTCTGAAAAAAAGTAAGATCTGTCCTGGTGGCTCATGTCTGTAATCCCAGCACTCTGAGAGGCCGAGGTGGGTTCACAAGTTGGAGACAGGCGAAACCCTGTCTCTACAAAAAATACAAAAATTAGCTGGGCAGAGTGGCATGTGCCTATAGTCCAAGCTACTTGGGAGGCTAGGGTAGGAGGATGGCTTGAGCCTGGGAGACAGAGGTTTTAGTGAGCAGAGATGGCACCACTGCACTCCAGCCTGGGTGATAACTGACTTACCAGAAATGTTGAAGTTATTTCTGTGTTTGATGGAAGGTTGAAGTAGGTAACGGGTGTGAGCCTATCTAACTTTACGGTTCTGATCTGTGACCTTAAATCCTGGTCTGTAAGCTGTGACCATGGAATCTATGAATCTGTTCAGGATTTCAGCTGGTATGACTATTGTAATACTTAAGGATCTCTTGTACATAACCATTGAAGATTCTGATTTTCCCTCGATGTTATGTATTCCCCTACTCTCTTAGTTAGACTCAAAAGAAGTTAGATGCCAGGCAGGAGAAGACAGAAGAGGTGAAACCCTTAAAGGAAGAACCTGTATGGCATTAAATGTAGATTTTTTTTTTTTTTTTGTGACAGGGTCTCGCTTCGTCATCTAGGCTGGAGGGCAGTGGTATGATCTCAGCTCACTGCAACCTCTGCCTCCCAGGTTCAAGTGGTTCTCATGCCTCAGCCTCCTGAATAGCTAGGATTATAGGCACCTGCCACCAAGCCCAGCTAATTTTTGTATTTTTAGTAGAAACAGGATCTCATCACGTTGGCCAGGCTGGTCTCAAACTCCCAACTTCAAGTTATCTGCCTGCCTTGGCCTTCCATTGGCCAGTGCGGGGATTAAAGGCGTGAGCCACCATGCCCCACCGTAGTTAAATATTTTTGATCTGCTAGGCTAATTGAAACCTTGGCGTAAAGGATTGATTACCTTTCAACCCCAGCCTTGTATTGCTAAGCATTCTACCTATTACAGCTTGTAGCTAGCTCCCTTGTACTCCTTCATCTCTTCAGGAAAGTTGCAGATGTTGGCAGTGCTGTTACGGCAGCTCAAGGCAGAGGGCCACCGAGTGCTCATCTTCACCCAGATGACCCGAATGCTGGATGTATTGGAGCAGTTTCTCACCTACCATGGCCATCTCTACCTGCGTCTGGATGGGTCTACTAGAGTTGAACAGAGACAGGTAACCCAGGCTTCTGCAGCCCTTAGAGGCTCACCTCTGCTTCTCTCTTCTTTTCCCAGGATTTGGGCTTCCAGAGAGGGTGCCACTAAGCCTTAGACCTGTTTTGGGGGATAAGTCTCCCAATATCAACTTGTTTTTCCCTTTCCTTCTAGGCCTTGATGGAACGGTTCAATGCAGACAAACGCATATTCTGCTTCATCCTTTCAACTCGGAGTGGGGGTGTGGGCGTGAACCTGACAGGAGCAGACACTGTTGTTTTTTATGACAGCGACTGGAATCCCACCATGGATGCTCAGGCCCAGGACCGCTGTCACCGAATTGGCCAGACCCGGGATGTCCACATATATAGGTATTGCCTAGTCTTCCCTCACCTTACTTCCCCTTTACTGATGGGGTTTCCTTATGTATTTGGCTGCTTACACATGGCCTTTATATCACTCCCTAGGCTTATCAGTGAACGGACAGTGGAGGAGAACATCCTAAAAAAGGCAAATCAGAAGAGAATGTTGGGAGACATGGCCATTGAGGGAGGCAACTTCACCACAGCCTATTTTAAACAGGTACTAAGTAAGATCTTTCAGCCTATGCAGAAGAAAACTGCTGTGCCTTTAGGACTTCTTTCTGTTTATTAAAGAGAACTGCTTAGCACTTTGGGAAGTCTAGGCAGTCAGATCACTTGAAGCCAGGAGTTGGACATCAGCCTGGCCAACATGGTAAAAGCATCTCTGCTAAAAATACAAAAATTAGCCAGGTGTGGTGTTGGGGACCTGTAATCCCCACTGGTTGGGAGGCTAAAGCAGGAAAATCGCTTGAACCTGGGAAGCAGAGGTTGCAGTGAGCTGAGGTGGCACCATTGCACTCTAGCTTAGGCGACAAGAGCAAAAACTCCGTCTCAAAGAAAAAACAAAAAGGACTGCTTTGGTCTTCACAGACCTGTGTCTTCAACCAGTGGCACCCCTGATACTTCCAAGAACCATCAGCCTTAGAGCTTAGACCTAAGACTAGCATTCTGTTGACTCTGACACTTCCCTCTCTTCTATCCAATAGCAAACCATCCGAGAGCTGTTTGATATGCCCTTGGAGGAAGCTTCTAGCTCATCTGTGCCCTCTGCCCCTGAAGAGGAGGAAGAGACTGTGGCCAGCAAGCAGACTCATATTCTGGAGCAGGTGAAAAAAGAGTGGGCAGTTCCTAAAGTTGAGCTAATGCTTACAGCACATCCTGTTATTTGTTAGTCTGCTGAGTTTTCCAGGGGAAAGAGATGTTTCTTCTGCTTCCCAGTCAGCCTTTGATAGTTGTCAGTACATTGCTTATTGGTTCACATGATTTAGTAGGAAAAAAAACAGGATTTTGGAGTCCTCAGTTTTAGGTTGAATTCCAGTAGTGCTTCTTAATTGTGTTTGTTAAGACAAGTTACAAACCTCACTCTTTTGAACCTCACTTTCTATTAAAAGTAATGTCCATCAGGTGCAGTGGCTCATGCCTGTAATCCCAGCATTTTGGGAGGCTGAGGCAGGTGGATCACCTGAGGCCAGGAGTTTGAGAGCAGCCTGACCAACGTGGAGAAACCCTGTCTCTACTAAAAATACAGAATTAACTAGGCGTGGTGGCACATGCCTGTAATCCCAGCTACTGAGGAGGCTGAAACAGGAGAATTGCTTGAATCTGCGAGGCAGAGGTTGCAGTGAGCTGAGATTGCGCCATTCATTGCACTCCAGTCTGGGCAACAAGATTGAAACTCTGTCTCAAAAAAAAAAAAAGTAATGTTAAAAACTGCAGTTATTTTTGCACCAACCTAAGTACTTCTCTGAAATGGAAATGCTAATGAGAAGGAAGTAATTTTGAAGATTAAATGGTGAGGTGGATATAAGAAATGATTTGTATTTGATGTGAAACAATGTTTCAAACACGTATACGTAATAAAATCACATTTAGAAAGGTTTTAAAAAGATTTATTCCTTCAATAACAGCCTGGCCAACATAGTGAAACCCCATCTCTACTAACAATACAAAAATTTAGTTGGGCTTGGTAGGTGCCTACAGTCCCAACTACTTGGGAGGCTGAGGCAGGAAAATCATTTGAACACAGGAGGTGGAAGTTGCAGTGAGCCGAGATCATGCTACTGCACTCTAGCCTGGGTGACAGAGTGACTCTGTCTCAAAAAAGAAAAATTACTCCTTGGCCCGCTCTCAAAATCTAAATCGTAATTTTGAGGGGTTGGGTCTGAGCATTTGTGTGTTTTCAAAGCTCTCCAGCTGTAGACAGGCGTTTAGGAACCCCAGGCAGAGCACACCCTGGAGATGTTTTCCCCACTGAGTACTGTAGGCTCCTTTCCTTGGTGGCTTTCATGTGAGCTTTCTGGAAAGAGATGTGGTCAGTATGTTGTCTTGAGCCGTCTCAGTGCAAAAAAGAATTGTGTGTTTTTATTCACATCTTTCTGTGATGGCTTTTTTTTTTTTGAGAGGGCTGAAGCTGATGTTAAAGGAAGTTGAGCAAGCCATCTCCAAAATAGTTATTTTCCCCTAGTGGGAGTCCTGGTAAAATCCAGTCCATCCTGTGTGGACCACCGAGTTGTGGTAACTCTGCAGACCTAGGAGGTTGTTGAGTTCTGTTGCAAACATAGTTCGTGTATGCTTAGTCTCAAGTTTTTGCCTGAATCAAATCACAGGATGTAAAGTACTTGAAGTCTCATGTTTTCTTTTCCTTTTATACACCCTGGTAGGCATTGTGTCGGGCAGAAGATGAGGAGGATATCCGTGCAGCAACCCAGGCCAAGGCTGAACAGGTGGCTGAGCTTGCAGAATTTAATGAGAACGATGGGTTTCCTGCTGGTGAGGGAGAGGAAGCTGGCCGGCCTGGGGCTGAGGATGAGGAGATGTCTCGGGCTGAGCAGGAAATTGCTGCCCTTGTAGAACAGGTCAGTGCTGGACCCACTAGTTCTTGTTGAGTCTGAGCATTTGTGTGTTTCCCCGGGCTTGTGACCATCCTTCTGTCTTCCCTGGTGGGAATAAACAAGGGTGGTGGGACCCTGGATATGGGGTACCAGGTTCCTACGTTTATCACCACTGCTCCTCCTTGCAGCTGACCCCCATTGAGCGCTATGCCATGAAATTCCTGGAGGCCTCACTGGAGGAGGTGAGCCGAGAGGAGCTCAAACAGGCAGAAGTGAGTATTTCCGGGGGTGGGTCTGGCAGTGGGGAGCTGTTAATTTCTTTTTTTTTTTTTTTTTTTTTTTTTGAGACAAAGTCTCGCTCTGTTACCCAGGCTGGAGTGCAGTGGTGTGATCTCAGCTCACTGCAACCTCTACCTTCCTGGTTCAAGCAATTCTTCTGCCTCAGCCTCCCAAGTAGCTGGGACTACAGGCGTGCACCACCAAGTCTGGCTAATTTTTGTATTATTAGTAGAGATGGGTTTTCACCATGTTCAAGACACCAGGCTGGTCTTGAATTCCTGACCTTGGGTGATCCACCAGCCTCAACTTCCCAAGTACTGGATTTACAGGCATGAGTCACCACGCCCAGCCTGGAAGCTGCTAATTTCTACTCACTTTCTACCCTCCTTGCCTCCTCCTGACCACTTGTGGGCCCTGTTGTTGTAGGAGCAAGTGGAAGCTGCCCGAAAAGACCTGGACCAAGCCAAGGAGGAAGTGTTCCGCCTACCCCAAGAGGAAGAGGAGGGACTGGGGGCTGGGGATGAGAGTTCCTGTGGGACTGGTGGAGGCAGCCACCGGCGCAGTAAAAAAGCCAAAGCCCCTGAGAGGCCAGGGACTCGTGTCAGTGAGCGTCTTCGTGGAGCCCGGGCTGAGACTCAAGGGGCAAACCACACTCCTGTCATATCTGCCCATCAAACTCGCAGCACCACCACGCCACCCCGCTGCAGTCCCGCCAGGGAGCGAGTTCCCAGGCCAGCACCTAGGCCTCGACCCACTCCAGTTTCAGCTCCGGGTGCAGTTCCTGCCCCTGTACCTGTCCCAGTCTCCGTCCCATTACCCATTTCAGCCCCAAATCCAATAACCATTCTTCCTGTCCATACCTTACCTTCTCCTCCCCCTCCTCCTTCACAGATTCCTCCTCCTCCTACTCCTGCCTGTACCCCTCCTCCCACCTGTACCCCTCCGCCAGCTCATACCCCTCCTCCAGCCCAAACCTCTCTTTTAACTCCTTCCTTTCCTCTCTTGGTTGGTTCACCTTCTGTGCCCATCTCTCCCCCAGTCACCAACCTCCCCTTGGGCTTGAGGCCTGAGGCAGAACTGTGTGCCCAGGCATTGGCATCTCCAGAGTCCCTGGAACTGGCTGTGGCCAGTTCAGAGACCTCCTCACTTACTCTTGTGCCTCCTAAAGATCTGTTGCCAGCTGCTGTGGAGATCTTGCCTGTGTCAGAGAAGAACCTTTCTCTCACCCTTTCTGCATCCAGCCCAACCTTGGAGGCTGGCAACGTCCCCAACGGTCAAGAGCAGGAGGCACCAGATTCTGCTGAGGGGACCACCCTTACAGTGCTGCCTGAAGGTGAGGAGTTGCCCCTGTGTGTGAGTGAGAGCAATGGCCTGGAGCTCCCACCCTCAGCAGCATCTGATGAGCCACTTCAGGAGCCATTGGAGGCTGACAGGAACTCAGAAGAGCTGGCAGAGGCCCAGACCCCAACCTCCAGCCCAGAGAAGCCGCAGGAACTCGTTACAGCTGAGGTCGTAGCTCCATCCACCTCATCTTCAGCCACTTCCTCGCCTGAGGGTCCTTCACCTGCCCGACCTCCTCGGCGTCGCACCAGTGCTGATGTGGAAATTAGGGGTCAAGGGACTGGTCGGCCAGGGCAACCGCCAGGCCCCAAAGTACTTCGAAAGCTGCCAGGACGACTAGTAACTGTGGTAGAGGAAAAGGAACTGGTGCGGCGGCGGCGGCAGCAGCGGGGAGCTGCCAGCACCTTAGTGTCTGGGGTCTCTGAGACTAGTGCCAGCCCGGGAAGTCCGTCTGTCCGCAGTATGTCAGGGCCAGAATCCTCCCCTCCCACTAGTGGGCCCTGTGAAGCTGCTCCTTCATCCTCACTGCCCACTCCACCGCAGCAGCCCTTCATTGCTCGCCGTCACATTGAGCTGGGGGTGACTGGTCATGGCACCCCAGAGAATGGAGACGGAGCACTGCTTGCCATCACCCCACCTGCTGTGAAACGTCGGAGGGGGAGGCCTCCCAAGAAGAACAGGTCTCCAGCAGATGCTGGGAGAGGTGTGGATGAGGCGCTCTCATTCACCTCGAAGGGAAAAACCAATGGGGCTGACCCAGTCCCTGGGGCTGAGACCCTAATTGTTGCAGAGCCTATCCTGGAACCACAGCTTATTCCTGGGCCCCAGCCTCTTGGACCCGGGCCTGTTGGACCCCAGCCAGTTCACAGACCGAATCCCATCCTGTCACCTGTGGAGAAAAGAAGGCGAGGGCGGCCCCCAAAGGCACGAGATTTGCCCATCCCTGGGACCATTTCCTCTCTAGGGGATGGCAACTCCGAAAGTCGGACACAGCCACCCCCACTCCCACCACCCCTAACCCCACTCCCACCACTGCTAGCTTGTCCCTCCGCTACTGTTGCCAACACTGTCACCACTGTCAACATTTCAACGTCCCCACCCAAACGTAAGAGAGGCCGACCTCCCAAGAATCCTCCGTCACCTCGGCCCAGCCAGCTCCCTTTGTTGGACCGTGACAGCACTTCTGTCCTTGAAAGCTGTGGATTGGGGAGGCGACGGCAACCCCAGGGCCAGGGGGAGAGTGAGGGCAGTTCTTCTGATGAGGATGGAAGCCGCCCCCTTACCCGCCTGGCCCGCCTTCGGCTTGAAGCAGAGGGAATGCGAGGACGGAAGAGTGGAGGGTCCATGGTGGTGGCCGTAATTCAGGATGACCTGGACTTAGCAGATAGTGGGCCAGGCGGGTTGGAATTGACACCTCCTGTGGTCTCGGCCCCAAAACTGCGCTCGACCCGGCTGCGTCCAGGGTCTCTAGTCACCCCACTAGAGACTGAGAAGGTGCCTCGCAAACGAGCAGGGGCCCCAGTTGGTGGGGGTCCTGGGCTGGCGAAGCGGGGCCGCCTACAGCCCCCAAGTCCCCTGGGGCCTGAGGGTTCAGTAGACGAGTCTGAGGCTGAAGCCTCAGGTGAGGAGGAGGAAGGGGATGGGACCCCACACCGACGGCCTGGCCCCCGCAGGCTTGTTGGGACCACCAACCAAGGGGACCAGCGCATCCTGCGCAGTAGCGCCCCTCCCTCCCTGGCTGGCCCTGCTGTTAGTCACAGAGGCCGCAAGGCCAAGACGTGAGTGGGCTGCCCCTCCACCTAGGCTTTCCACCATGGCCGCTCCCTCCATGACCAGGCCTGACTCTGTTAACCACTACTTGAAGTCTTGAGGGGGAAAGCCTCCAGGGAGACAAAGGGGCCTTCTCCTTTCTTCCCACCAAAGTAGGGGGTAGGCAACTGGTTGTCATGGAAACGGGGATCATCACAGTCCCCCTCCCCTTCACCCCATGTGGCTGGGCAGTGTTAAGGGTGGCAAGATAGTCTCTGTCCCCACCCCCTTGTACTTGATTCCCCAGCTCTCTTTCACAGCCCCCCACCCTTAGGGGAAAGGGGAGGGGCTTCTCTACAATGAGGTTTTTTTCTTTTTCTTTTTTTTTTTTTTTTAAGAAGAAAAAATAATAAACTTAGTTTCTGTACGAGCATCCGCGTAAGGAGGCTTCTGATTTTCTGGTCTGGTGGAGGGTCGGGTGGGGACTTGGGCATTGTTATTCTCCTCTCTTGCTCTTGCAAAGACCCTAGCACCTGATCTCTAGCCCAGGATTGTATATTTGAGGCAGAAATCTAACCAAGAAGAGGAAAGATTGGCGAATCTGATGTGGTAGGGTGCCTTTCCCTAGTCAGTTTGAAGTCGCAGACGTCCTTTTCTTCTTCTTTTTGTTGCCTTTGTTCCTGGACTTTCCTTGGAGCTCTCTGATGCCTCAGACCTTTCCCTTGTAACCCTCTTGCTCAGGTGCTTCCTTTCACTCCTTTTTCCAGAGGGCAGGCATCCTAGCTCCAGTTGCTCCATCCCTTGGCCCTCCCCTGCTTTTCATCTAGCCAAACTGGTTTTAGTCAGCCACACCCCTTCCCAGCTCCCTGGGCTCTTCAGGTGGTGGCTGGCCAACCAACCCCACCCCTGGGCTTGGCTTGGAGCCCTGAGTCAGCTCCATCACCACCCAAGCCAAACCAAAGCTGAGGCAGGAGCCGAAACTCAAGAGTCCCTCAAGGCCTATAGCCAGGTAAGATCCCTGTTCATTTTTATGTTCTCTCTCCACTCCCTGGGCCCTCCTTATGTCCTCCTATTGGCTCTGTGTTTACCTCATCCGAGTTATTTCTTCATATTTACTTCCCTGCAGCTTTTTGGCACACAACATTCTTTGCTCTCTGCTTGTCTCACCTCTTTCACCCTTCCTATCCTTTGTTACTTGGGTTTGGGGGGCCACAGATGTACATTTTGTCTGGGTTGTAGGGGAGTGGTTGGAGATAAGGGTAGAAAGGTGGTTTGATGCCAGGGCTAGAGGACCTGAGAAGTAGGGAGACAGGAAATGATTAAGTAGGGCATCATGCAGCTTTCTGTGTGGTAATGAGGTCATTTGGACTCAGTGTACTAGTATAATTGTGTTGTGTGGCCTGGGTTAAAATGAAGAGGAGGTGGCAGGGAGGCAGCATAGCAGAGGAAGCCCTGACTTAGGGAAGGTCTTTCTGGTGTTTGGTTTCAGTGGTAAAAAAGGGCTTACTTGGGTACATTATCCTTACTTTTCTCCATTCCCATAACTCTTTTCATGTAAAATGGCCGCTTTGCTTGAAGTGGGGTGCAGTACCTAGGGTCCTGTTCTCTGACATCTGTAATATTCAAGGGGCAGCCTCTAAGGAATTTAGGGCCCTTTGAAATACAGATTAAAATAACAGATTCATAGCAGCTTTCAAGAGTCTGTGTTTCTCCTGCTTCTCAGTGTCTGCCTGTCATTTGGCTTCTTCCCACTTGTGGAAACACTAAATAATACAGATAATGCCATGTCCACACTGGCTTGCTTTCAAACACTCAGAACCTCAAGCTCAGGTAAAAGGATTCCAGCCACACATTTCCTCTCCTGCTCTGTGAGTCACTAGAGGAATTCCCCAGTAAGGTAGCATTCCTGACTGCCAGGCTAGGCCATGAGAACAGAATGCTCTGAGGGGTGGAGTCTGAGCAAGCAAGGCCAAGGGCTCAGTTGTTGGGCTCACAGCTACCTTGACTATCGCCCACAGGTGATGGAGGACGAGGAGAAAGCAGTGGAGATCTTGATGAGCAACACGGAAGATGCTCATCCTCCATCCCCCATCCGCTGCTGCTGGCTCCGCCTCCGCTACTTGGCAGCTACTAGCGTTATCTGTGGCTGCTCTTGCCTGGGAGTCATGGCTCTGGTGTTTGCCATCAAGGTGAGGAGTGCAATTCCCATGGGAACGGGGGGTGGGTGTAAGGCAATGGGTTCATGTATCTGATCTATCTACATTGACCAAATGGTTACTAAATACCTATCAATGCTCGGTTCTGGGCCTAGTGCCAGAAATAAGAGTAAGACAGTGTTCCTTGTTGTCAGAGGACCCATAGTCTAATGAAAGAGATGGCAGTGAAAATGTGTAATTAATAGAATGCAGTTCATCAGTACTGTAATACAAGAAGCACAGGACACTCTGGGAGCCAGGGAGGTTATATATATATATATATATATATATATATATATATATATATATATGTGTGTGTGTGTGTGTGTGTGTGTGTGTGTGTATATATATATATATGATTATATATGTGTATGTGGTAGAGTAGGTGACTGGAAAGTCATCCTAGGAGAGGTGACAGGAATTAACCTTAAAGGGTGAGTGAATAAGGGTGGAAGGGCATTCTGAATCAAGGGAGTAGTGTGTACAAAGGCCTGTGGAGCACGACTGGACCAGTGAGGAATACTGAGAGATGAAGCCAGAGGACCCAGATTCCCAAGGGCCTCCAATTCTATGCTTAAGAGTTTCGACTTTGTCTTAAAAGTACTGGGGAACCATTGAATGGTTCCTGCAGGGGAAGGTGACTTGGTCAGATACAAGTTTTAGAAAGATCCACACTCAAGGCCTACATGGAAGGTGACTTAAGAGGGTGCAAGGCTAGAGGCAGCTGAATGGTGATGAACACAATCTCTAGGAGTCTGGAAGACACTATTGGGTTTTTGAGAGGGCTTCACCATTTCAAAAAGCCTATTAAAAACAGCACGTATCTGTTTGGAAAGACTGCACAGGCTAACTTAAACTTCATCCTGGAATTTTCTCAACCCTAGACATTTTAACAGAATGTTACTATAGGAACTTCAGGGTTCCATTAGGGCAAAATCCTAAAAAGAGTCCTTAATGATGACAGAGAGGCTGGGTGCAGTGGCTCATGCCTGTAATCCCGGCACTTTGGAAGGCTGAGGTGGGCAGATCACTCGAGGTCAGGAGTTCGAGACCAGCTTGGCCAACATGGTAAAACCACATCTCTACTAAAAATACAAAATTAACCAGGCATGGTGGCACACACCTGTAATCCCAGCTACTCGGGAGGCTGAGGCAGGAGAATTGCTTGAACCTGGGAGGTGGAGGTTACAGTGAGAGCGCACCATTGCACTACAGCCTGGGCGACAAGAGTGAAACTCCGTCTCAAAAAAAACATGATGAAAAAGATGAGGCCCGATGGACTATGAGAATGAGGTAGTGTTCGGGCATGAGTGAAATACTCCAGGCTCACTCTTTCTTGCCAGTAGTTACAAATTTTGAATCAATCTGGGATGGATGGAAAGAATGGGAATAAAAGAATTGGAAAGTACTTTCCCCTGTGCGATCTTGTGAGCTAACTGTGGCCACCCTGAGAAGCAGGCAGGTCCCAGAGATGGGTACCATATTTTGCAGATCAGAGGTGAGAATCGGAAACTGGAAAGGGAGGTAGAGGGTTTGGATGTGAGGTTTTGATCTGTGACAGAGAAGGAGGAGTTGAGTGGGGAAATGGGCACATTCGGGCAGAAACAGCAGGAGAACCTAACCAAGAACCTGCCCCCACAGGCGGAAGAGCGGCATAAGGCAGGCCGGTCCGAGGAGGCAGTGCGCTGGGGGGCCCTGGCCCGGAAACTCATCCTGGCCAGCTTTGCTGTCTGGTGTGCTGTCCTCGTTCTGGGCCCCCTGCTGCTGTGGTTGCTCTCCTACGCCATCGCTCAGGCTGAGTGACCCTGGGTGGCCTCTGCTGAGAGCCAGCCAAGACCACCTGGATCCTGCAGTGCGGCATTGCTAAGGTCCTGTGACAGCAGTGGTCCTGGTTGGAAGGATGGGGACTCTCTCAAGGGCCTTTGGAAGAGCTCTTCTAGCCCTTTATAAAAGGAGGGCAGCGGCTGAGACTGACGAGAGAAAGGCAGCCTGCTCGGTTCTTTCAGGGTCCACCACCACCATCTCCCCTACCCCAGCCCACCCTAGGGCCTCTACCCAGCGAGGGGTGGCGGGAGGGGGGATTGAAGACCAGGTCTGGTTTTATTAGAGTTCGTTTTGTAATAAAAGCCTTTTTAGTGTTGAAATGTTCCTGTCTAATTGTTCTCCCCCTGCTTTCTCTTGGGCCTTTGGTGAGAGCCAGACTGGACATCTGACTGATAGCAGAAGCCAGCATCCACCTCATGCAAGAGCTCCAAGAGAAGGAAATAATTTTTATTTTCTTCTGGAAGTTTCCCATCTTGCAAAGACCCCAGCTTCTCCCTTATACATCCACAGAGACTCTGAGGCCAAGAGTAGTAGCAGCTGCTACTATTTATTACTTACTATATTCCAGGCTGTGTTCTGAGCACTTTATATTTCTTCCTCCAGTTTTCAGTCACTTAGATAGTAGGTATCTATACTATCATATCCATCTTACGAATATATCGCATATGATAGGTACCTACTGTCAGTGAAGACTGGAGGAAGTGTTCTAAAATGATAGTGTTCTCATTTTATACTTGAGGAAACAGACACAGATTTGTACAAGGTCCTCAGCTAGTAAATGGTAGAGCTGAGACTGAACCCAAACACTTTGGTTCCAGAGCTGAGAAAGGAGTGAAAGAGTTGGGTAACAGCAACAAGCATTCTGTACATGGTGATTTGAATGATTAAAATGGATTTTCGTATCTTTTATCTTGGGCCTCATAATAACATTTATATCATACATATAGGAAAATACCCAAAACAAGTATACAGTTCATTAAATTAACGCAAAACAAATGTGAATAACCACATTCAGTAAAGAAATTAGAACATGGCCAACACTTCAAAGCCTCCTTTATACTCCCAATCATTGCTGCTTCCTTTCTTCCCACAGGTAACCACCATTCTGACTTCTAGCAATGTTGTTTAATTTTGTCTGCATTTGAACTTTATATAAATGGAATCATGTATTCTTTTCATGTTGATTTCTTAACATTGTGAGATTCGTCCATATTTGGAGTAGGTGTAGTTTTTATTGCTGTGTAATATTCAGTCATACGGATATATCACAATTTGTCCATTTTCTGTTGGTGGACTTTGGGACGTTTGCAGTTTGGGGATATTATGAGTCATGCCTTTTGCAGTACATGTGCCCTGGCAAGTACCTTACCATAATTCAGAGTCCAGAAGAGCACCTAAAGGAATTAGAGATGTTGCACACTGAGGAGAGATTGGAGAGGAAGGAGAGGCACACGATGGCTGTCCTCAGTGTTCCCACGTTCTCCAGGAAGAAAGAAGAAATCGATTGGTGGTCCCAGAAGTTAGAATTACAACAGTGAGTAAAAACCATATACAGGGCAGTGTTTTCAACATAGCTTCACAGTGGAACCACCTGCGAGCCTTAAAAAGTCCTTAGGCCTGGGCTTTACCCAGCCTACATTCTGACTTAATTGGTGTGAGGTGCAGCCTGGGCATAAGGATTTCTCAATTTCCCAATTGATTCAGTGCACATAGTTTGAGCAAACTATTGCTTTTTAGAGAAGATTGTTATTGGGTTCACTCTGCAATTTCTTAATCAGGAGGAGAAAAGGGTAACACATTTTAGAAAGTTGTTTTTTTACCCTCAGTTCTGGGATAGAGTACAGAACATACAGGTGTGTTACATAGGTATACATGTGCCATGGTGGTTTGCTTCACCCATCAACCCATCATCTAGGTTTTAGGCCTGAATGTATTAGCTATTTGTCCTAATGCTCCCCTCCTCCCCTTGGCCCCCCATCCCCCGGCCCCCACAACTGGCCCCATTGTGTGGTGTTCCCCTGCATGTGTCCATGTGTTCTCATTGTTCAGCTCCTACTTATGAGTGAGAACATGTAGTGTTTGGTTTTCTGTTCCTTTGTTAGTTGGCTGAGGATGATGGCTTGCAGTTTCATTCATGTCCCTGCAAAAGACATGAGCTCATTCCTTTTTATGGCTACAAGAAAGATTTTTATGGAAACTTTTTGAGCCAATGGATTAAGCAGCAGCTTTAGTTTACTAGAGGAGAATATCCCATTACTCTACACTGGTTAAATGAGGTCTTACTGGTTTTTAAATTATTTTGAAAACATTTCAAAACAATGAAATAATTGTACAACAAACTCATGTATGCCCTTCACCGGGATTTATGATTTTTAACATTCATCACACTTGCTTTATTGCTAAACTATTTGGGGGGGGGTCCTTCATCCCTAAATAATGTCATGATTATCTCCTAAGAACAAGTACATTAGCTCACCTAACTAGTACAATTATATAATTCAGAGAAGGTAGCATCGATACCATATTGTCTTCTGATATATAGTCCGTATTCAAGTTTGCTGGGTGTCCCAATGTTGTCTTTTGTAGCCATTTCTTTTCTGTTTTAAGGTCCAAGTGACAACACTCATTGTATTCAGTTGTCATGTCTCAGCTGGGCACAGTGGCTCACACCTGTGATCCCAGCACTTTGGGACACTGAAGAGGGCAGATCGCCCGAGTCCAGGAGTTTGAGACGAGCTTGGGCAACATGGTGAAACCCCTATCTCTACAAAAAATACCAAAAACCTGGGCATGGTGGCATGCACCTGTAGTCCCAGCTATTCAGGAGGCTGCAGTGGAAGGATCGCTTAAGCCTGGGAAGCAGAGGTTGCAGTGAGCTTTGATCGCGCCACTGTACTGCAGTCTAGGTGACACAGTGAAACCCTGTCTCCAAAACAAAAAAACTTGAATTGCTGTTAATCCTTATTATTTATTATTTATTTTTTTAGATGGAGTCTTGCTTTGTCATCCAAGTTGGAGTATAGTAGGGTAATTTCAGCTCACTACAACCTCCACTTCCTGGGTGCAAACAATTCTCCAGCCTCAGCCTCCTGAGTAGCTGGGATTACAGGCACATGCCACCACACCCAGCTAACTTTTTTTTTTTTGAGATGGTCTCACTCTGTCGCCTAGGCTGGAGTGCAGTGGCACAATCTCCACTCACTGCAACCTTCGCTTCCTGGTTTCAAGTGATTCTCTTGCCACAGCCTCCCAGGTAGCTGGGACTATAGGCATACACCATCATGCCCGGCCAATTTTTGTATTTTTAGTAGAGACAGGGTTTTGCCATGTTGGCCAGGCTGATCTTGAACTCCTGACCTCAGATGATCCGCCTGCCTTGGCACCCAAAGTGCTGGAATTACAGGCATGAGCCACTACGACCAGCCTATCCTTCACTTTTGCATAGCTCTTCATCTTGTTTTTTGTCTTTTATGACAATTTTTTAAAATTTTTATTTATTTCAGAGACACTGCTTCACAATGTTACCTAGTCTGGAGTGCAGTGGTTATTCACAGGTGCTATCATAGCTCACTGCAGCTTCTAACTGGCCTCAAGTGATCCTCCTGCCTCAGTCTCTCAAGTAGCTGGGGTTATAGATGTGTGTCACTGCCCCAGCTTTTATGACATTTTGTTTGTTTGTTTTGGAGACAGGGCCTCACTGTGTCACCCAGACTGCATTTATTTACTTACAACTTTTAGCTTCAGTATGATCTCAGATTTTTCTATTTGTTATATCCGTTGCTGTCAGTATTACTATTTTTTTTCCTCTTTAAAAAATTTTTTTCTAAGAAGTGGGGTCTCACTGAGTTGTTCAGGCTAGACTGCAAACTGTGGACTTACATAATTTCTATTCTGTTGCCTAGGCTGGAGTGCAGTGGTGTGATCACAGCTCACTGCAGCCTGGAACTCATGGGCTCAAGAGATCCTCCTGCCTCAGTTTCCTAGTAGCTGGGACTATAGGCGCATGCAACGACACCAAGCTTTTATGACATTTTAAAAGGAAGGCCAGTTTGTAGAATGTCCCCCCAATTTAAGTTGTTATAATTACATTCAGGTACGAACTTTTTGCCAGAAATACTACATAAGTTGTGTGTCTTCATTCCTTATTACATCAGGAGGCATGAGACATTGGTTTGTCCTCTTATTGGTAGTGTTAGCAACAACTTGGTTAAGATAATATCTGTCATTTTTGCAAGATAAAGATTATTTTTTTCTTTGTAATTAAAAAGTATATAAATACCCTGTTCCTTAGCAAACTTCCACCAATGATTTTAATGCCCAAGTCACTTATGCGACTTGCAACATGTTGGTATTCTAGCCATCATTCTTTCTACATTTTTAGGTGGCATCCTATAAAAAACTTTTTCTTCTTCATTTATTTACATACAACTTTTAGCTTCAGTATGATCTCGGATTTTTCTATTTGTTATATCCATTCCTGTCAGTATTTTTTCTTTTTTCTTTTCTTTTTTTTTTGAGACAGAGTCTCACTCTATTGCCCAGGCTGGAGTGCAGTAACACAATCTTGGCTTACTGCAACCTCCACCTCCCTGGTTCAAGCGATTCTTGAACCGCGTGAACCGGGGAGGCGGAGGTTGCAGTGAGCCGAGATTGCGCCATTGCACTTCAGCCTGGGCGTCAGTGCAAGACTTCATCTCAAAAAAAAAAAAAAAATTCCAGTCAGTCATAGGGTTCTTCCTCCACTTTTCCCATTCCAGATTCCCACAGTAAGAACCTTGACTTCCAGTCACATCGATATGTTGTCACTCAGCTTCAGAATAATTATCCCATTATATTACCAAACAACAAATCTAAAGTTCAAGATTTCCTTGCAATTATTTTGCCTTTTGATTTTTTTTTTTTTTTTTTTTGAGACGGAGTTTCACTCTTGTTGCCCAGGCTGGAGTGCAATGACACGATCCTGGCTCACCTCAACCTCCGCCTCCCAGGTACAGGCAATTCTCCTGCCTCAGCTTCCCGAGTAGCTGGGATTAACAGGCATGTGCCACCATGCCTGACTAATTTTGTAATTTTAGTAGAGACGGGGTTTATTTTTTTTTTTTTAATTTTTTTTTTTTAAAGACGGGGTTTCACCATGTTGGTCAGGGTGGTCTTGAACTCCCGACCTCAGGTGATCCGCCCACCTTGGC
Organism: Alouatta palliata; assembly: GCA_004027835.1. NCBI lineage: Eukaryota > Metazoa > Chordata > Mammalia > Primates > Atelidae > Alouatta > Alouatta palliata. The sequence continues at coordinate 45,369 of PVKV010016172.1, forward strand.
CTCCAAAGTGCTGGGATTACAGACTTGAGCCACCACGCCCGGCCTAGAGACGGGGTTTCTCCATGTTAGTGAGGCTGGTTTCCAACTCCTGACCTCAGGTGATCCACCCGCCTCTGCCTCCCAAAGTGTTGGGATTACAGGTGTGAGCCACCGCGCTCGCCCTGCTTTTTGATTGATGGTATAAAGTCAAAGTACTGTATTAAGTTACTTAAGGCAGGGCGCAGTGGCTTACGCCTGTAATCCCAGCACTTTAGGAGGCCAAGGCGGGCAGATCACAAGGT
>PVKV010016173.1:0-51669 GCA_004027835.1 Alouatta palliata
TTTGGGAGGCCGAGGCGGGTGGATCACGAGGTCAAGAGATCGAGACCATCCTGGTCAACATGGTGAAACCCCGTCTCTACTAAAAATACAAAAATTAGCTGGGCATGGTGGCACGTGCCTGTAGTCCCAGCTACTCGGGAGGCTGAGGCAGGAGAATTGCTTGAACCCAGGAGGCGGAGGTTGCGGTGAGCCGAGATGGAGCCATTGCACTCCAGCCTGGGTAACAAGAGCGAAACTCCGTCTCGGGAAAAAAAAAAAATAAATAAAAAAATAAAAAAATAAATAAAATATCATTTCATGTGACCCAGGATCCAGCTGTTCCTTGGACTCTCAGAAGGTTGTGGGTTCTGCTGACTGCAGAGATGTTAGAATCCTTCAAGTTACCCCTGCCCTTGACCCCAAGTAGTGGAACTGGACACAAAAGTGGTGGGTGCACAGACACCCACCACTTCCTCCATGCACACATAGTAAGTAGCACCCACATCCCTCACCTACATCTACATTTACAAACAGAAATGCCTAAACACATCTGGACACATGTACACATGCAGACAAACACACTTGTCCTGCAGAGTATGCATGTACTCATTCTCAAGCAACACCCTATATACTTATAAACTTACACATCAATACACCTGTTCTCACACTCCCTTTCACACCAATGTGTGTGTGCAGACACACAACTGAGATCACACATACGGCTAAGTGAGCTCCACCAGTGGGCCTCTGTCTCATCAGAGTGTGTGACAAGCTAGTGTCGTGTCTCAGGTCAGGTTTCCCAGAAGCAGATTCTGAGATGAGAGAGTGTGTGCAAGAGATTTGCTAAGGAAGTACCCCTATGGGAGGTCAATGAGGGAGAAGGAAAGCGGGACAAGAAAGAGGAGGAAGAATGCGACTGTAGGTGAAGTTGCAGCCTTGGTCTGAGGAGCCACTGGAGCAGTCTGGTGCATTCTTGTCTCTCATCAAGGCAAAGGAGCTGGCTTTCTTTTTTTTTTTTTTTTTGGAGATGGAGTTTCGCTTTTGTTACCCAGGCTGGAGTGCAATGGCGCGATCTCGGCTCACCGCAACCTCCGCCTCCTGGGTTCAAGCAATTCTCCTGCCTCAGCCTCCCGAGTAGCTGGGACTACAGGCGCACACTACCACGCCCAGCTAATTTTTGTATTTTTAGTAGAGACGGGGTTTCACCACGTTGACCAGGATGGTCTCGATCTCTTGACCTCGTGATCCACCCGCCTCGGCCTCCCAAAGTGCTGGGATTACAGGCGTGAGCCACCGCGCCCGGCCAGGAGCTGGCTTTCATACCCTTGCACCAGTCATGAATTAACTTTGAGCAGCGCCAGGGACATAAACTCCCAGGGACTTCTGTCTATCACTGTGTCTGGTTAAAAGTGCCAGTAGGACAGGGGCTGTCCTCTGAAGACTGCAAGGTGAGATCCCTTAGAAGCCAAGCACAATTTGGGAGAGGAGTCTGGGGAGTGGCACCCAGAACTGGTGAAGGGGATCTGGGCGAGATACAGTGTATGTGTGTATGTGTGTGAGGGGAGTGCAGCGGCCTCTGGGAGCAGGGAGGTTTCTTTCAAGGAGCAGAGGGATGATCCAGGGATATGGGGAAGAGCAGAGCCCATGGGTGTTGGTCCTGGCCCAAGAAGGCCAACTAAGCAAGGGCTTGAACAGGAAGCGCAGTGATGGTGGCCCACGGGGCAGAGGGTATTTGGTCAAGATATGAGGAAGAAAAGGTCAGCCTTGGCACCAGCTGCCACTCCGTGCAACTGAGGGGAGGGGTGATCTCCCATATAATCTGGGGAATCCAGGCACATATCCCCAGCCCATGCCTTTATACGCAGGGTGTGGGGCTAGGCCCTCCCCACATTTGTTAACTTCCAGACAGCTGCTGCAGAGAACTGGTTCTGCAGGTGTATTCATTGGAGGGGTGGGTGGGGTTTTCTCTACCAATCATTAGCCGCTTTGACTGACTAGAGGTCAGTTTGTATGTTTAGGATGGCAAAGTCCTTCAACCCAGAGTGGGGTCAGGGGAGGAAACTCACATTTTCCTAGCATCCCTCTGGTAGGTATTATTTCCCGCATTTTGTAGATGAGGAAACTGAGACAGCAGAAGTAATGTGAGTTGCCCAGGGTCATTCAGGGGTACAGTGGTGAGACTGGGGTTCAAACTCACACTTGTTCTCTTAATGGTTGGACCGTTTCAGGGTCCTGGGACCGCCGAGATCGAGGTAGCAATGGCAGCAGGAGTGTGGGGTCCCAACTGGCCAGGCCAGGAAGCACAAGCCCAGCCCAGGTTCTTTTTCCTCCCCGTGAGAAGATAACCAGGCCTCATGTTTCACCTGGCATGGGCTGGTCTGGCAATCTACTGGGAACAAGAAATATCTCTCATGAACAAGCAATAATTTTCAGGGACTGGGCAATTTAAATTCATATTTTAAAAATCATTTAATTGCAAGGGTACAATCCTGATGAAACAGAAACCAAATTTTCATTACTGAACAGAATACTTAACATCTCAGTCAGAAGCGGGGACTGATTCACGGTTGTTCCAAGAAAAAGGAGTAAGAAATTGCTTTATCTCTGTCTGCATGACTAAAAAGGTCATCGTAGTGGGCCCTCCCAGAAGAAAGAGAAAAGCTGCCGTAGAACAAATTCCTGCTTAAACTCTAGGATGCAAAATCTACTTTGTTGCCAAAATGACAGTTTTCCAGCTTCAAAAATGAAACTTCACCTGTAGCAATGGGAAGGAGCTTTTAGCTTAAAAATATTAATTTTCTCTGTGATAAGTTGTTTCGTTGACAGCTGATGCCCTACCTTCAAGCAAGATTCCTTGCAGTCCTTAAAAATATTTAGTAATATGGCTAAAAAATCAGCACTTCGGAACCTGCTTTGGGCCTTAACATTGCAGTGTTTGAAGACTGATTCCTCAAATAATGGGAGGTTGAGGATGGATAAGACTTCACGACTTGGTGGCCCTTGCTTTAAGTATCAGGGAATTGATGATAAAGCATAGCTATGCTCCAAGCTTCTAGACTTTTACTGGGAGTCTAAACTTTTATTGGGAGTCTTATATTTAAAAGAAAATATCTTAATAAGTTTCCATGCATCTTTAAAGTTTTTCTATTAAATTTATTTTGAGTTAATTTAGATTCATACACAGTTGTAAGAAATAATACAGAAAGACATGCATTAAAACTGTGTGTGTGCACTGGGGCCTGTTGCAGAGTGGAGGGTGGGCGGGGCAGAGGATCAGGAAAATAATGGGTCCAGGTTAATACCTGGGTGATGACATAATTGTACAACAAAGCCCATGACACAAGTTTACCTCTATCACAAACTTGCACACATACCCCTGAGCTTATAAAAGTTAAAAAAAGTGTGTGGTGTGCATTTTCTTCATCTCGTGATGCTTATGAAGCATTTCTACTTAGTCTTTCTGATTAGTAGGAAATCATGCATATGGTACGGTAGCACCCTGACCTCTGAGCTGCTTTGCATCAACCTCCCAATCACAGAACTAAATAGCTGCATGTTTTTATTTTCAGGTAATGTTATAAGGGAAGAATTTAACCATGTATTTCAGAAATCCAGGCAGTATGGTTTGAATATGGCCTGCAAACTCAGGTTTGCACTACGTAAATGGCCATAAGACAAACCATAATAAAATCAAAAGAGGAGCCGGGTGTGGTGGCTCACGCCTGTAATCCCAACACTTTAGGAGGCTGAGGTGGGTGGATCATGAGGTCAGGAGATCAAGACCATCCTGGTCAACATAGTGAAACCCATCTCTACTAAAAATACAAAAATTAGCTGGGTGTGGTGGCACGTGCCTGTAATCCCAGCTACTCAGGAGGCTGAGGCAGGGAAATCGCTTGAACTCAGGAGGTGGAGGTTGCAGTGAGCCGAGATCGTGCCACTGCTTTCCAGCCTGGGCAACAGAGCTAGACTCCATCTCAAAAAAAAAAAAAAAAAAAAAAAAGAGGATGAAATAGCATATTTATAACTACAGTGGAGGAGAAATATATTTGCGATATTTGAAGTAAAAGAAGATATCAGCTGGGTGTGGTGGCTCACGCCTGTAATCCCAGCACTTTGGAAGACTGAGATGGGTGGATCACTTGAGGCCAGGAGTTTGAGACCAGGCTGGCCAACAAAGCAAAACCCTGTCTCTACTAAAAATACAAAATTAGCCAGGTGTGGTGGCAGGTGCCTGTAATCCCAGCTACTTGGGAGGCTGAGGCAAGAGAATCACTTGGACTCAGGAGGTGGAGGTTGCAGTGAGCTGAGATCGTGCCACTGTACTCTAGCCTGGGCGACAGAACAAGACTCTGTCTCAGAGAAAAAAGTAATTGAAGATGATATCAGAAACAAGGTGAATCAAATCAATTATAAAAGAGTTATGATTTTTGGTCATGAGAAAAGGGACTAAATGACATAAAAATTTAGCAAATTGTTTTAATTATTATGAATAAAGGTTACCGTCCAAAATAGATAAGAAATCAACTATAAAAACACCTGAATTCTACTTTATAATTTAGCAAAAGAAATGAAGATATTGCTTACATATAAAGAAGAGCAGATATCTTCATTACTATTACCTTTAGAATTAATGTCATCATATTATCATAATGGATAGATTTGTTCTATTAAAATGTCTTTTAAAATTTTAATTAATTAACTAGTTAATTATTTTGAATTAATTTAGATTCATAATTAATTAACTAGTTAATTAATTAACTAATGGGGTCTTGCTCTGTTGCCCAGGCTGGAGTGCAGTGGCATGATCATTGCTCTCTGTAACGTCGAACTCTTGGACTCAAGTAATCCTTCTGCTTCAGCCTCCAGAGTAGCTGGGACCACAGGTGTCCACATTAGCATTCCTGGCTAATTTTAATTTTTTTTGTGGAGATGGGGTTTCACTATGTTGGCCAGGCTGGTCTTGAATGCCTGACTCAAGCAATCCTCCTGCTTTAGCCTCACAAAGTGCTGAGATTACAGGCATAAGCCACCATGCCCAGACTTTATTTTTTACAAATAGTAATTAACATGAAAAAATGTTTAGTCTGAATAACGAAGAAATACAAATTTGAACAGCTATGGGGTGTCAAATTTAAATTAATAAAAAGATCAATATTAGATTCTGCATGTAAAATCCACATACAGGGCTGGCTATTCTGTAAGTTGTTACTATTTTCCTAAAGTGCAAGTTGGCAGTTTGTAAGAAGGACTATGAAAACATTCATACCTTTTGACTGTGTAATCCCACTTTTGGGAATATACCCTAAGGTAAGAATCCAAATTTTAAAAAAGCCACTTATAGAGTGAGATGTATGGCAGCATGTTCATAATAGGGGAAGATGGAAAGTGACCAAAATGCCCAGTGAGTGTGAATGGTTAGTGAACCAGAGTGTATCAGAATTCTCTGTGACCACTGAAATGGACAAATACATGAACTGTGCTTATACATAAAAATGTGTGTACATCACAATGCTAAATGTAAGCAAAGCAGAATGCAGAATAAAATGCCACTCTTAAAACTTTGTATAAATGGTGTCTATGCTTTGATGAGCCTGGAAAAAGTGTAGATGTATATAAATAGATGGGAGTTTTAAATTCATGGGCTATTTTTCCTATAAAATTATTTATTTATACATTTATCAAATACCTATTTGATGAAAATGAAATAGTGGTTAAAGGCTCATTGCTTGAGTAATCCGTGTAGTAAATTGTTTTCTTTTTAGCACATGGGTGTTTCTAGCTTCCCTTAGTGAGCTGACCTCACTATTTCTGCACCTGGGTCAGCACCGGTGGTAGGGCCTGCTGCCTGCCCAGGAAGACATTATAAGGATGCTGCAAATATCTGTGGTTGGTCACGGAAGAGGGGTTTCTCCTTCATTCCTTGTTCCAGATACTGTCTTTGTTCTGTCCTCTGAAGTTAATACATCCTCTGAACCTTGAGAAAGACTTCCTATACCCCAGGGTTCAGAGGGGGGCTCTAAAGCAGTCTAAAGTGAGGTCAAGTTTGGATTGGGCAGGTGAGGATCTGACCTTATGCTCCTGGTCTAGCAACCTTTTTGCCTCATATGTACCTTAGCAGGTATTATTCTTAGGTAACTTCTGATTGTGAGTTCTAGAAAATCCTGCCTCAATTGGCTCAAAACAAAAACAAAAACAAAAACAAAAACAGAAAAAAACATTATCTCTCATAACAAAAAGTTCATGATAGGGCAGCTCCACGCTGGTTAACTCCATGGCTCCAGGTTCTGTTGGGTTTTCCATTCCACCTGTCTCAGAGGGTCAGCTTGGTCCTTTGCTAGTCTGATCACGGTTCCATTTACTTAGTCAAACCCATATCTAGATGTTGCTTTGAAGGTATATTGTAGATGTGCTTAACATCTACAATCAGTTGACGTGGTATTTTAATCTTTTGGGACCACTGTTGTATAAGTGGTTCATTGTTGACCAAAATGTCATTATGTAGTGATGTGCACAGGTTATATGTAAATATTGTGCCATTTTATATAAGGGGTAAACATTCTCAGATTTTGGTATCCCATAGGGTCTTGGAACCAATGCCCCATGGATACTGAGGGATGATGACTGTATATACAAAATTACATATGTAAAATATATACAAATAGATTTATTTCAAGGAACTGCCTCATGATTGTTGGGGCTGGCAAGTCTGAAATCTACAGGGTGAGCTGGAGATGCAGGCAGATTTATTGTTGTAGACTTGAGGAAGAATTTATTCTTTTTCAGGAAACCTCAGGTTTTACTTTTAAAGCCTTTCAATGGATTCAACAAAGTCTACTCACATTATTGAAAGTAATCTTAACCTCTTTTGCTTAAAGGCAACTGATCGTAGATGTTAAGCACATCTACAAAATACCTTCAAAGCAACATCTAGATATGTGTTTGACTGAGTAAGTTGGTACTGTAGCTTAGACCAGCTGACATATAAAATTAGCCATCACAAAAACTGAACTGTCAAATTAAGTGTGCCATTAGAATAAAATGTTTTCAAGGAAGAAGGTCTAAACAATTTTATATGCCATACACCCTTTCTCAGGAAGCTACTGGAGGACATGTTCCAACAAACCAAGAAATTAAACTGAGCAAAAGGAAGAGATGTGTCTCAGGTTGGTCTCCCTCAAAGACTTTGAGACATTGATTCTTGTGGAAGTGATTTATTAAAGAGACCTGTGAAGGAATGGAGGAAGCAGGACAAAAGAGAAAGGAAGCCAAGGAAGGTGTGATTCCAGTCAGCATTTCACGGAGGGTGATTTCTATCTGATCCTGCAGAATTCCGTGTTATAAATGACTTCGGAGTTGTCCCAACCTGAGGCAAGGGAGCTGGCTTGCATATTCCCAAACTAGTATAAGAATCAATGATACTAGTCAATGCTCTGGAGGGTGGGGACTAGGGGATAAAAATTCCTAGGCACTTGGTTCTCTGGCTTTAGACAAAGCACCTTCAGTAGCCAAGGGCAGTCTTCCGAAGGAGGAAGCAAAAGCACACTGAAGCCAGGAAGTCTGTGTGTGTGTGTGTGTGTGTGTGTGTGTGTGTGTGCACAAAATGGTGAAATGGGGTATGACACTACAAACTGGGATACAGGAAACAGAAGATCCAAAACAGGAAGCAAAGATATCCCTAGGATGATAGTGAAGGGAAATCTAAAAACAACAATTGTGCAAACAGTTCAGATTGCCAGAGTGGATAAGAAGACCAGGAGATAATTATTCAAGAGGGTAAAGATGATTAGATGCCGAATGACTTTGAACATAGTAAGAAGAGATTTACATATATGGGGAAGAGTTTGAGGTTGAATTAATGATAAGGGTATAGAAAACTTAGCAAATGAAAGACCTAGACAAGTGCAAACTCAAGGGAAAACGAGATGTATTATAAAGTAATAGCTCACAAGCCACACAAATAAGTTGTGAATAGCATTTACATAATCATAATAATGCAAACAGTATGTTTTGAATTTAACTAAAATTATGAATCAACTCCATTGGGAGGATGGGGATGGGAAGTAGGTGTGTGTGGTGTGGTTGCAAAGAATAGTGAAAAAGTTGCATCTTTCATATTGGGAAGCCAGTGGGTGGTGCAATAAAAAACCAAGAAGTAGCAGTATCAGCACATTACTTACAGATAGGGGCAAAAAAGTCCAAAACATCTTCTAAAAGCTGAAAGTGGTTTCCTCTGGGTGGTGAGAACTGGGGGTGGGATGGGGCAGTGCGGTGTGTGCAACTGCTATTTTTCATGCAAGTCTTACAAAACAATCTGACTCTTGAAACTGTGTGTATGCAGAACTTTTATTAAAAATAAAAAAGTGAACTAAAAAGAAAGCAAACCCTGAAGGCAGAGATGACAGAGATGTAGGAAATTAGGAAGAATAGGAGGCTGATTCAGATATATTTTAGCTATGTTAGTGTTCTCCTACTCCCAAGCAGGGCCCCTGTGGATAACAATGCCAGCAAGGAGGCTTTGATCTTCAGACTTTAGAAACAAAGAAACTTAGAACTTTGCAAAATTAAACTCGTAGGGTCATAAAACTTTGCAATTTTACATTGACTGAATCTCATTATAACTCATTTTCTAAAACTCTGCTCTGGCTATGGTGTGCCATGATTGCACCAGTGAACAGCTACTGCACTGCAGTCTGGGCAACGTAGTGAGACCTTGCTTTCTAAAAAAACAAAAATAACCTTCCATGCAGGTGTCATTTCCTCCAAGAAAACTTTACTGATCCCTCCACACATTCCCAAGATACCTGGGTTTCTCACTATCCAGCACCCATCAGCCTATAGTAGCAGGTTGTTTACCTGCCTTCTCTCTCTACCGATGGCAGAACATGTACTTGCAATCACTTCCAGGTAAATGCAGTCATTTCCAGACTGAACACAATTGTTCAGGATCCTGTCCTGAACTCCCACTCCTTCCCTGGAGCAGCGTCAAGTTACCTCAGCTTTGTGGAGAGCTCCTGGTGTCTGGTCACAGCAAAAGTCCCTGTTGGCATCTGAGATGTGTAACTTTCTTCCTCTGGTTTGGTTACTGGCATCCATTCTACTGACACCTGCTGAGATGTCTGTGCCACTGGTCTATGTCTTTTTTGTTTTGACCACAGGGACCCTCCTTATCTTCTGTCCCTCCTCAGCCACATCCTCGAGCCCCCTGGCTGTACTCCTGAGCCTCTGCAGGGCTGAGGAAGACTCAGGAGTGGCTATGCCAGGCTCTGTTTGCTCAAACATGTCCTGCTACCATTTTGCTCCACTACATCTGTACCATGTTTGGGGCTATGAAACTCTTAGGAACCACACTTACCCTGCTGAGTCTTCCCTGGGAATGACAAACATCCCTTCTTCCACAGATCCCTGAACTAATCTGTATTAGTTTCTATTGCTCTACAACTACGTTATCACAAACTAGAACAACATATATTTATTATCTCATGATTTCTGTGAGTCAGAAGTCTGACAACTGCTTAGTTGGGTCCTTTGCAAGGTTGCAATCAAGGTGTTGGCCAGGATTGAGCTCTCATCTGAGGCTCAACTGGGGAAAAATCTGCTCCCAAGATCACATGATTGTTAGCAGCATTCAGTTCCTTACAAGCTGCCAGACTTGGGGCGGGGAGGGTCTCAGTTTCTTGCTGGCTGTTCATTGGAGGCTGATCTCAGTTCCTTGCCACCTGGTCTCCTCCATAAGTAACACACAGAGTAGCTGGCTATTTACAGCCAGCAAGGAAGAGTGTCTCTTTGAAAGATGGGCACTATAGTTGTATGTAGTGTAATCCACGTGCATGTAATCATGTACATCTGCTGCCTTTGCTGTATTCTATTGATTAGAAGCAAGTCATAGGGTCCACCTGCACTCAGGAAAGGGGATTAGGCAAGGATGTGAATTCCAGGAGGTGGAGCTTATAGAGGAATACCTTAAGGTCTGCTCCCTGCAAGATCTGGCTCCTGGAGCTAGAACTCTCACCTGAGGGTGCAGAGCCCCACTTCTGCATTCATCTCTGACTCTCTCTGCACATCTTTGTCTCTTCTTGGCCTGTGGAGTCTTGGGTGGCAAAATTGACTTACTTTTTTTTCAGGCATGTCTTCTAAATTTTACTGTTTGTAGAAGCCTGGCTTTTTGTACTCAGAAGAGAGGATTTTGAGATTTTAAGCTATGTTCTCTGCCAGAAATTTCAAAACTTAAAAGCTAAAAACTCATTTTTGTTCTTTATTTTTTATGCCTTTCCTTTCCAATCCAGTAAGCCCAGACTGTCCTAGCTATTGCCTGAGAAGTGGGGAAAGGTCATGGGCAAAAGTGAATGACTGGGAATAATACCACTATGCCCTGAGTAATACACAGGGTCTGCTGGAATGAACGCAGATACAACACCAGAGACCTGGGTGCAAATCTTGGCTCCACCACTTTCTAGCTTTGTGATCTCGGGCAAGTCATTAATTTTCTATGAGCCTCAGTTTCCTCTTCTATGAAATAGTGACAATGATTCTTATAATGTTGAAAGAATTAATTATGGTAAAGTTGGTAAGACTCCTTTGTAAATTATAAAGTGGCATATATGTATGTATTACCATTACAGTTGTTGATTTTCTGATGGGCAAGTATGCAAGAGACACTAACAGTGATTGTAGATCAAACTCAACTATGCAAAGGCTTCTTTGTAGTTCTGGAGTTGGCAGAGAGGCTAATGCCTTTGATGTGGTGAAACGCGTGATAGCAGATGCTGACTACAGACTTGGGACTATGTCTTGGGCAAGCTCTGGTTTGTCTTGAGATTTTACCAAATCAGCATCATTATAACAGATGGTAATATTATGTCGGTGGATGTCTCAAGTAAGTTATAGAGATGGAGTGAATGAATAGTCAGATTCCTAAACCCAGGCTTATCCACTCCTGTGAGTGTTATTGCAAAATGCCCTTTGGATACAGTTTATTTACTCTCTGTACAACGTTCTTTCCGTCACATCCATCACGTTCCTGTTCCCAGGCTCTGTGCAGGAGAGAGTTATATTATGCATAGATTTGCAGAAGTATTTTCTTCTCCTTTGACTTGCTCAAACAATATTAATTCTAATAAGCATTTATGGAGGCCCTGCTGTCACTGAGTGGTATGGAAGACACAAACAGGCTATAAAATTCTTTTAACTTTCTCCCCAAAATCTCATCTTCTGTTGCCTAGTAGCTCATCTTTTTCTTGAAGGAAGAAATTGATACCTCACATTGCAGACTCAGCTGAAGGCCTATAAAATGAGGGAATCAGCCTGTTACGTGGCTATGAAATTAGAGCCCTACTGATGGTTGAAGAAACTTCTTGAGAAGTCTGTCATATACTGGCCATAGAAGTTTTGATTTTGTCTTTCTGAACTCAATCTGAAGATCTCTGTCTCCTTCTTGGGGTCTTTCCGCATTATCTCTCTTTAGGCAAGCTGAATTGAACACGAAATATCTGAGTAACGACATTGTTTACTATTCATAGTAGAGTGAATGCGGTTTCACTTTGACATGAGATAAAGAGAGAAGGTGATTTAGTGATCTTAGATGCTGGTGTTTTGGGCCAAGTGAGACAAAGGGTGTAGTTAACAAAGGGAAGCCCTGGGGGCATCAGAGTGAGAAGCCAAATTTGCCTGACTGTACAGAGAAGAGATACAAGTGTGGGGTGTCAGTGTCTGGGAGGCTTTACCAGCCTTAGGGCTACCAGGGGTTAAGCACCTTTCCAAGGTTGGGAGTGAGTGTTTGCTTCCTGCATTCTTTCCCTTACCTTGCTGTAGCCCACAGGTGTTAACTCTGGAAGGGGTAGACAAAGGCAGATAGGGGTTATTAACATTTGTGAGTCCTTACTATGCTCCAAGCCCAGGGTTAAGGACCTTGCTGAAGGAGCCTCATTTAATCACAAGAAGAACTATGAAGCAAGTACAATGACTATGAGTTTTATAGTACAGTAGGACTCAGATGAGAAGATATGAAGCATTTCTCAAACATTGAATTCAGTTTGCAAATTCTTATTTTTGCTACTAGAAGAATGTGTAATCTAGCAATGTTTCAAGATTTTTAGCCCAACATACTAATTTATCGGTTATTTCTGGTTCAAAGTGTAACCATTTTAAGGCTCCTGCCCTTCATGCTTATGTATTTTATTCAAGGGAATCTTCAAATTCTAGTGGCCTTGGGGTATCGGGTGTCTGGCCTGTCGTTGTCTCACCAATGTAGCATCTGCTGCAGATGCTCCTCTTTATCTTCGTTCCCATCTCGGTCTGGGCACGGTGCTCATTCTGGGAGCAGGGAAATTGTTTTCTGTTGACTTGGCCCCACTTTTGTTCTTGTGCTGCTGCTGATACCTGGAGTTCAGTTGCAGAGACCTTCCTCTGATCTGGCTGGGCAAGCATTGCCAGCTTCGGCTCTTGGGTTCACTTGCCTTGTGCTATGGCTACCTTCAGGCTGGCTCATGGGTGCTTATTCTCAGTGACCATCTGCTCTCCATTTAGGCCAACACAGACTACTGGGGCTCCTCTATCCAGGCCCATGACCTTTCACTGACATCTCTGCAAGGCTGCTGGCTGATCTCGGAGCTCTAGAATGGGCAAGGTACCAGTCCCCTCTACTCTCAGATCCTCTCTGCCCGGCTTGGGCTTGGCCCAGGGTGAAGAGGCAGGGAGTTGGGCTCCTCCAGAGTGTATCCTTACTGATTCTCTCAAAACCCTCTTCCTTGTCCTCCAGCTTAGAACTCTTCCATTTTCTGTGGAGTACAAGGATACACCTGCTCTCTCTATGGGCATCCCCATTTCAAATTTTTCCTGTCTTACACCTAGAAAGTGTCATTTGACCTCAAAATATTAAGAATGCAGCATATTTGTTCTCAAAGTTAACTGTTAATACATCAGAATGTCTTCCCCTTTAGTTGCAAAGCCTGGGTAGGATGGCATCTGTACAGCACCACATCAGCTAATCCTATGGAATATGATTTTGCTGGACTAGTGTTAGCCCCACTTCACACACGAAGAAAATCCAGAATTGCCTTAAAGCAGATGATTTCCCCCTGAAATCATTCTACTCCCTAGAGAAGATCAGTGCTAGGTTCTGGGTGGGTAAAATAAATGCCTTACAAGGCACCACAGGCCCCGATGTCACAATGGAATTGTTGGTCTTGAAGTGCAAAGCACAAGACTCATCATTGGAAGACCGGCTCTGCTATATGGGGCTATGAGAATTGTGTCAAGTATACAGGTAACAGGCAGGTTCTGGCAAACAGGCCCCTTCTACTTCGACCAAAGCAGGAAGAAGGAAGTGGTTGAGTGCATTCTCAAGTATGCCAACTTTGCTGTGCATTCAAGGAATCAGAGAAACCAATTCTATCAAGTAAAGATGGCTTCGGATATAAAGGAGTTAAAAAATAAGGGGAGATTCTTGACCTCTGAGGGCTGATTCACCAGCAGGCATAAACACAGTGTTGGAGAGACATAGAAGACACATGAATCCCCAACTTCCCAGAAAGAAGCATTGTCAGAAATGCAATAGAGGACCTCCAATTCAAGATGGTAGGCTGCACTATGCACTTATTTCTACTCCTTACCAGTTCTCACAGAAGTGACAAAAGAAATAATAGAGATACAAACTCTCCAGACAAGGGCTACAAGACAGACTATACCTTCAGACATGCATATCTGAAAGCCCCTCACAAAGCGGCTGGGTCACCACATGATCCCTGCTGTAAAGCCCACCAGCCAATAAGGCCCACCCAGGCACACACAGCTTTTAGGACTTCATTTTTAGATAAAAAAACCAAACCAAAGCAACCAACCAACCAACCAACCAACCACACAAACAAAAAACCAGAAACAACAACCCTACCCAAACCCAAACAGAGAAACCCCAAAGACCATCAGGCATTTGAAAAACATCTCTGACAGGAAAGATAGTGACCAAAACAAGCAAACTGGACAAAATATCTCTGAGGAAATACAAGAAAAGGAGAAGAAACAAAACAAAAACAAAGGAACCTCCATAAATATCCTCACAGAGATAAGAGCTAATATCATATGGAGTATCTTCAGAGAGGTAAGAGGTGATTTCACATGGACGTGCTCCTGTGAATTTAAAATATGATAAAATAATGTATTCAATAAATGACTTGGGACTTAACATTGAGGAAGAATATGTGGAAGACAATCTCTCAAAAATAGAAAAAATGCCAAAGAAATGGAAAACAGGAATGAAAAGAAAAAGCTGGAGAATCAGTTCAGGATGGCAACATTGAGAAATAGGAGCCTCAGGGAGAACACTGAGGAGAGGAAATGATCACAGAAATAATACAAGAGGAATTTCCAAAGCTGTAGGACAGGAACTTCTGAATTTAAAAGCCCAGCACAGCCCGCGTGTGGTAGCTCCTGCCTGTAATCCCAGCACTTTGGGAAGCTGAGGTGGGCGGATCACGAGGTCAGGAGTTTGAGATCAGCCTGGCCAACGTGGTGAAACCCCATCTCTACTAAAAATACAAAAATTAGCCAGGTGGGCACTTGTAATCCCAGGTACCTGGGAGGCTGAGGCAGGAGAGTTGCTTAAATCTGGGAGGTGGAGGTTGCAGTGAGCCAAGGCCATGCCATTGCACTCCAGCTTGGGTGACAGAGAGACTCCATCTCAGAAGGAAAAAAAAAAAAAAAAAAAAGCCCAGCACAGTGAATTAACAGAATTTGACTATGAGGCCCACCTTCGTGTAATTTCAAAATACCAGGAATATAGAGAAGAATCTACAAGCTTCTAAGGAGAATAAGCAGATTACATACAACTTACCAGAAATCAGAATGGCATGGAATTTGTCAGTAGAAATTGATACATTTCTATTTTGTCACAGAGAAATTCCAAATTTCCTGGAATCTGGAAAACAAGGAGTAATGCTTTCAAAATTCTAGGAAAATACTTTTCAGTCTAGAATTCCATACCATCAATCATGTGTGAAAGTAGAACAAATTTGTAGATGTGTAAGTTCCTAAACGTGTATCTTCTCTGCATAACGTTCAGAAAAGCTGCTGGGTGTGTGCTCCACAGAATAAAATTGCAAACCAAGAAAGAGAACATCAAGTCAGTGCAGGGAAAGGCAACACAGAAGAGAGGCAAAAGGAATTCCTAGGATAATGGGAAGAAAAGTTTCAGAATTGCAACTTACTAGTTTCTAGAGAGTACCAGTTGAGATTTGAACAGAAGGCTGGAAGGCTCCACTAGCAATGTCTCCAAGACAACAACTAGAACTCATGGATTAGCCAATATGTTGATGGCATTTAGATGGTCCATACTTTCCACAGGAGGCGGTTGAAATATCAAGTACAAAACAGAAAATTTAAGATCTCTATTTACATGACTTAGAAATATGCAGTCAGAAGCAGCGTTTTAAAAATAACCCTGAAAATGGTTGGCTTTGAGGAAGGAGATTGAGGGTAAAGAAGGAGTGGTCCCAAGGACTTATGTTTTCATTTTAAGTTTATGGTTCTATTTAAAAGTATATATATGGGCTGGGAGCAGTGGCTAACATCTGTAATCCCAGCACTCTTGTAGGCCGAGGTGGGTGAATCGCTTGAGCTCAGGAGTTTGAGACCAGTTTGAGACCATGTCTATTTTTTGTAGACATGAAGAAACTCCATGTCTACAAAAAATAGAAAAATTAGCTGGGCGTGGTGACACATGCATGTAGTCCTAGCTACTTGGGAGACTGAGGTGGGAGAATCACTTGGGCCTGGGAGGTTGAGGCTGTAGTGGGCCGATATTGTGCCACCTACAATATCGATATTGGGCCGATATTGTCCACCCCGGGCAACACGGCCAGATCCTGTCTCAAAAAAGCATGTGTATGTATTACTTTGAAAAATATTATTTTGAAATTTGCTGATGTTTGACAGTTTTGGCCTATGAAAATTGCAATTTCACATGGTTCAATTTAAAAATTAAATAGATATGTGAAAGAATCATTAAGAGTAACGCTATATGCAGAAATACATATACTGCATGGTCTCACGTAGTTGTGGAATCTAAAAAAGTTAAACTCATAGAAGCAGAGGGTAGAATGGTGGTTACCAGGGCCTGCGGGTTGAGGGGGCTGGTTGGGAAGATGCTGATTAAAGGATAGAAAATTTTAGTTAGATAGGAGAAATAAGTTTGAGAGAACTATTATACAATATGGTGACTATGGTTAATAAAAATGTGCTGTGTTCTTGAAAATTGCTAAGAGAGTGGATTTTAAGTGTTCTCACCACAAAATGATAAATAGGCGAGGTAATGCCTATGTTAATGAACTCATTTAGCCATTCCACAATGTATACATAATTTAAAGCATCATGCTTTACACCATAAGTATATATGTTTTATTTGTCAATTACATAAAAAATAGTTTAGAAAGAAAAAAGAGTAATGCTATGCATATCAGTATTGATTAGTTTTATGCATTATAAAAATGAATAATTTTTAATCAGCATAGAAAAAGGAAAACAAAGAAAATTATATGCATGTTAGTGTAACTCGGTGGAAGATAATATTTTACCTGTGTCATCACTGCCCTTCTAGTGTCCTATATGTTTGCATGCGAATTTTTTTTAAATGCCAGTGCTGCATCTCCCTTCTTTAGCTGTCTACAATTTCAGCCACAGTTGAGTTTCTTTCTTGATAAATGCTTGTTTGAAAACAATTCATTGGCAATCCCTTGATGTTCATGCTTCCTATATATCTAACCATCTGTCTCTGTCCTTTGCACCCCTTTCTCCCAACACCTTCTCCTTCCTCACTTGGTTCAGATTTCCTGGGAGAGGTTGCACGGTACTCAACACCGTACTAGGGTGCACGCAGTGTTGGTTCAGGACGTCGGACAGCAGCCACATACACCCTGCCCTGGGAACTGTTTGCAAACTCTGTTTGCACTGCAGGATTATCCTCTTAGCAACGGCTGATTGTGACAGAGATAACACTTTACCCAAGCTGGGACAGTCAGATTCCCTCCTCTAGGATTTTCCATTGAACTTGAGGGACAACCAGTTGTTTAGTTTCCTTGTGTAACTGCAAACTCACACCTCATGAACTGTGGGGTGTGCAGTCCGTTCCGTGGGCTGATGATCAGGAAATGCCAGTCTGCAGAGACAGACAGTAAAGCAGATGTGCAGAGAGGATCAGAAATGAGAGATGGTATTGAAATCATGATGACTTTTCAGTTCTTTCTTGAGAAAGGCTGCATTCTTCCCATTGGGTTCTGTTAGACAGTGCAGTGGAATTAAAATAAATAAACTTCTCCTCCTTTCTCTACTTGAGCTAGATTTAGTTGATTTCAGATACTTGCAACCATGAGAATACTAATGGGTACATGTTAATTTCCAGAATTCTATAATTCAGTGACATCTGGGACTGCTTATGTTTTCAGGGAGTGGGGAGCATGGGAACTAGAAGTTCTGGGTAATAAGGAAGATTTGGTGGGTATTTGGAGGAGTTCTGTGTGGGTGAATTATACTGAACTTAGTGAATATGTTAAGAAATTCCCTACTTCATAAGTATACCTAGGAGAGAGCCTGACTAGATGAGCTGAATATTATTTTCTTTCAAGTTTTGATGTTAGTATTTGAAGTGTAGCAGCTAGCTTAAAAGCCTAAATGAGGCCAGCTAATATTTAACTGCGGTAAGGGGAGATGTCTGTTTTTGATGAAGATTTTCCTTTCTGATCTTCAGTGGGTGCAGTGTGGAATCCATTTTAGATAGCTCCTGTTTGTATTAATTTCTTCTCATGCTCAGTATTTTTCTTCCTTTCTTTGCTCTGTCTGACCTGATATGATGTCATTTGGGCTGTATTAAACATTTTTTTGAAAAAGAGCGAACATTATACATTTCATCCCAAAAATGCTATTTCTGGGTCTACAATTCATCTCTGCCACGGCATTTTCCTGGTTCCTAAAGGACTCTGGTACAGACGTACCCTCTCCCCCTCCTCCTTTTCACCTTGGATTCAGCACTAAAAAATGTAAAAGACGTTAATAAGGCAGGAGGTGCTTTATGCCACAGGGTATAGACGATACTATTGGAAATGAGGAATCTTCTTCCTGAATGTTGTCAATTTGTTACTTTCCTGAGTCCGCTGGTGGCAGCTCAGCGTGAGGCCCCGTTATCTCCCAGCCCAAGCAGCTGGCTTTGGGCACAAGTCTGGACTAGGAGAGATTGCTTTGTGGCCCCAGTGGGGCATTTCACAATTTTATTTTCCTTGAGAAACTTTAAAAAGCCATCTAGGCTTCACTACCTGTGTACTTCATTTAGAGCTTCTACCATGTGACACAGTTCAAAAAATGCAGCAGCCTGATCGCCTGCTGTGGAGAGGGTGAAATATAACACCCTGCTGTGGGCTGGCACCTCGGACCAAGGGTGCAGTGGGTCTGTGAATCAGGCCAGTTTGGCTAAACAAACACTTATTTGATACCTACTGTGTGTGAGCAATTATGCTAGGCCTCAGAGCACGGAGGTCCATAAAAGGTGGTCTGTGCTTTCAAAGGGCTCAGAGTTTAGTGATAAAGATGGAAAAATAAACAAGTATTATATAATGGGTGAAGTACAGAGTGAGAAGAAATATATGAGCAACAGGATGAGGCATCCTGAGCTGGACGCTGTGGAAGGGTGAGGAATGCATTATGGAGGGAGGTGGCCATCTCATCTGAGACTCAAAGAACAAGTCAGTTGGGAGTAAAAGTTGGGGAAAAGCACTTGAGGAAGATAGAACAGCATGAACAAAAGATGGAGGTATAAAATTGATTGATCTATCTGGGGGACAAGTAGATTTCTAGTGTTCAGGAGAGGAAGGGGGATATAAAGGACAAGTCTGGAGATGTAAGCAGGGCCAGGCAGTTGTGTACCATGTGGTAGGGAAGGCGATTGGACCTTCTCCTGTAGGTGCTAGAGAACCATCACAGCAAGGGTGTGCCTCGCACAGGCTTAGGGACTGCATTTCAGGAGTATTCTGATGGGGAGGGCTCAGGCCCAGGAACCCTGGGAGGGATCTGGTGGTAGAGGCAGAACTGAAGGGCTGGAAGCAGGGGAACTGGGCACCTTCAGATGCTGAGGGTCTGAGCAGGACCAGTGCAGTAGGGGACAGCCAGGTGGGCAGACAGGCAAGAGAGTGTCAAGCTGAGTATACAGTCCTTGAGGGCTTTGCATCTGAAGTTTGCACAGTGAGGGCAAGCTGAGAGACTGAGGAAGATACAGAGTTTCAGAATAAGCCTAAATAGGGCAGAGTAGGTCAGAAGTTAGAGGCCAACGCAGCAGCTGGCACAGGAAGGACCCATCAGAAGTTGTGACCACTGCCTCTTCACTACTGCCCCTAGTCACCCCCCACTACCTGATATGCTGGAAGGGACTAATAAGAACCATGCCTGGCTATCAGATGGGGCTGATAGTGTTCCAGTCGATAGATATGGTGGCTTGGGCCAGGCAGTGGCAATGGAAGGAGAGGAAGTGATCAGGCTGAGATGTATTTTGTAGTTTGAAGCAAGAAGGTAACTTAGGACTGACTTTAGATTTCTGGCTTTTAGCCACCAGTGGCTGGGAGAGTGGTATCAATTGTTTAGAGGGTGTGTTTGGTAGGGCTGCTGTAACAATTTTTGTGGCTTAAACAACAAGAATTAATTCCCTCACAGTTCTGAGAAATCTGAGATTAAGATGTCAGTTTGAGACTAGCTGGGGCAACACAGCAAGATCCCATCTATTAAAAAACAAAAAAGAATTCTGTGGTTCCTGGCAAAGGACTCCTCTACTATGAATAGATATTTATTTTTAAAAAAGAATCTTCACTATAATATCTTTGTAAGTGTAATGCATGACTAGTACCCCAAATTCAGCAAATTAGAGTATGATAAAAGAAAGTAAAAAAAAAATCACTTCATATTAGACATTTTATTCTCTCTGTCTCAGCCCTTAGTTTAGCCTCCACTTTGGCAAAGTGCTTTATGCAGGTGTTTGACCTCCTTCCATTGGCGGTGCCTTGGCTCAAGCTACTTATCTTGAGAGTCCTGTGATACCATGGCATGGGATGCCAGTGAGAGTCTGCTTGACATTCACACATGCACAAACTTGAGGTATGGCAACCCTTATCCAATGGGATGGAAGCCAGTGGATAAATACTTCTCAGTGTTTATCCTTGGGGCAGGGGAATAATTCTGCGATACCTTCTGTATATTTCCTCAGGAGAACCTGGACAGATGGACCACCAGTTGCCCACAGTAATGCCCAACTTGACAGTATCCTTATGTTGGCTTTCCTTCCTTGTCTGTTTTACTTCCCTTAGTCTGTAGAAATCACTTCCTGAATAAATTATCTGCACATTATCCTTGTCTCAGGGAACCTAAGCCGGGATACACCTTTAATACCCAAACCCCGAATAACCATCCTCAATATAAGCAACATTTCAGAATCTCTCTATGCATATACACACGGCTGATAGCGGGTTGAAATAAGTTTATAGAAATGAGATAATTTTGGCAGGGTGCGGCCCTGTATAGTCACACCTATAATCCCAGCAGTTTGGAAGACAGAGACGGGTAGATCACCTGGGGTCAGGAGTTTGAGACCAGCCTGGTCAACATAGTGAAAATACAAAAAACAAAAACACTAAAAAATATGAAAAGTTAGCCAGTCATGATGGCAGGCACCTGTAATACCAGCTACTCAGGAGGCTGAGGCAGGAGAATCACTTGAACCTGTGAGATGAAAGTTGTGGTGAGCTGAGATTGTGCCATTGCACTCCAGCCTGGGCAACAAGAGCAAAACTCTGTCTCAAAAATAATAATAATTAAACAAACAAAAAACCCCAACAAGAAAAACCCTCAAAAGAGATAATTTTATATATCTGTGAGTAGTATTTTTTTTAAGGATATCAAAAGGATATCTTTCAGAGAAGCCAGGGCTAGGACTAGGATGAGGTGATTGAGACTTGCATGGCACATTCTGAGGGTCACACATGTGTAGAGTCAGGCTCTCTTGTCTCACCCTATTCCCATCCTTAAGAAGTTCAGTGAGGTGACTACAGTCCCAAAAGCTTGTTCAGTGATGGGGCACAATGCTTGTGAAGTAGGGCAGACATTTGGGGTACAGCATTCTTCTCCTTGTGCCACTCATGTGGGTGGGTAAAGACAGCACAGTGTCTAAGTCTCAAAGAGCACAAGCTTTGGGGCCAGATGGGCTGGGCTCAAATCTCGCCTCTGCCATTTACTAGCTGGTTGGCCTTGGGCACCTTCATGAGAATTAATCCATAGGAGAGTGGTAGGAAAATCATGCCACATTATGTGGAACAGTGTCTGCCCCACTGGAGGTCTGATTAGGACCCTTATTCATGAGACGGTTGCTCTGGAAATCCCAGGATAGTGAAAACAACTTCTGTCCTGGGGAACTGGAGAAAAACATTGTAAAGGAGAGGACTACTAAGTACTTTTCGATTCAATAAATAATTATCAAGGATCCACTATGAACAAGGCATTGTGCTGAGCTTTAGAGGAATAGGATAGAGCTGTAGTTAAGGCAATATATACCCTTAAGTTCTCGTGATGGGGGTCATAGCTGGTCTTGCTGGTGTATTCTGCACAGGTGGCAGGCCAGGGAGTTTGTCCTTTACCTGGAGTTAGTTTGAATGCTGAGCTTAAGGATGTTTTTCAGAACTGGTGATGCAGCAGAGGTAGCAGTGAGGAGGTGAATTAAAGAACAGTCTGAATGCATAAAAAGATGAGGAGGTTAAGATACTGGATCCAGGGAAAACATTGCTGGTAGATGAGAGTAGGGTATGGGTTAACAGAATAAATATAAAAAGGGTCATGAGTGAATCCTGAAGACAAAAGCTGCTTTCCAGCTTCACGGCATGGTTTGTGGCAAAAGAATGGGGCAGATGCCAGTCACCTAATGTGTGAGTCATCTTCCCTCTTCATTTCCTAGGCTTGAGTGTCCTTGAGGAGGAATGGCTATATTTTCTGGGGACACAGAGATACTGAGTTTGGAGTTAATAATCTGAAAATCAACAATGTTTTCGTTTTCCTACAAATTAACTTTCTTTGGGCACCAAGTCAAGTTTCAGTGCTCTAGAAACTGTTGCCCCAAGTCATCTCCTTATTCTTCTTAACTTCACTGTGGCTGATGTGTTTCAGTCACAGAGTTTCAGCCACACACGAGTACGTGAGCTGGCTTAACAGAAGTGCTGGCCATGTGTGCTGGTTACCACTGCACAGGAAATTATGCTCATTTTTCTCTGATTAATATCAGATAAAATAAATACCCTTCACTGATGCCTTCTAACCACCTTGACCCATTTCTCTGGATTCCTGCCAAGCTCTTTGAAGATAGTCTACTTTTATAATCTCTTTCTCTTTGATCCCTTTTCCTCACATGACTGCAACCACCTTGTCTTCACCTTCATCACCCCACAGACAATTTCTCACCCTGATCCCTCTGAATCGCTACATCCAATGGGTCTCTTTCACTATTCACCTGAAGTTCTCACTCTCTGGCACTGGATACTGTTGACCATGCCTTTCTTTTCGGTTTCCTCCCTTGGCTTCTGTACTACTGTCTCTTGTTCTCTTTCTATCTCTCTAATGGTCCTTGGTAGATTCCTTTTGTTTTATCTGCCCCTCAGATGTTGCTATACTTTTTAAAGTTTTGCCCTGGTCCTCTTCTTTCCCCTTTCACCCTGAGTAATGAAATTTTGACTGTAATCTATCAGATATATATATATATATATATATATATATATATATATATATATATATATTTTTTTTTTTTTTTTTTTTTTTTTTTGAGATGCAGCTTTGCTCTGTCGCCCAGGCTGGAGTGCAATGGCACGATCTTGGCTCACTGCAACCTCCGCCTCCTGGGTTCAAGTGATTCTTCTGCCTTAGCCTCCAGAGTAGCTGGGATTACAGGTGCCCACTACCATGCCTGGCTAATTTTTGTATTTTTAGTAGAGACAGGGTTTCACCATGTTGGCCAGGCTGGTCTCGAACTCTTGACTTCAGGTGATCCACCCGCCTCAGCCTCCCAAAGTGCTGGGATTACAGGCATGAACCACCGCGCCCAGCCATTCCTGTAATTTTGACTATAATCCTATACTTTTGACTGTAATTTATCTATTAATTATTGATTCCCACATCTATGACAACCATCCAGATCTTGTCCATGAGATTTCAGACCTATGTATTCAACTGCTGCCGGGTGTCCCAAAGTATTTCAAACTTAAGGTGACCCAAATTCGACTCATTTTTTTCCTAGAAAGCCTGATCCACTTAAAGTATTACCCTTCTCAGTAAAAGTAAACCCCATTTATTCAGCTGCCGGGGCCTTGGACATTATCTCAGACACCTCCCTGTCCTTCATCCCTCACATGCAATTCATTATCAAATTCTGTTCTTTCTGCCTCCTCGACTTCTCTCCTATTTATTTCCTCTTCTCTATAATCTTGTAATTGGTCTCTGTGGCTTCAGTTTCAACACATCCAATGTATTCTTCAAACTCTTGTCAGTGTGATCGTTAGAAAATACAAATCTGAGCATTTTACTCTCTGGATTAAAACTAGCTAAAGACTTCCCACCACCTAGACCTCTAGAACAAAGTCTAGACCTCTTAGCCTGTCCTATCGGAGCCTGCATAATCTATCTTCTGTTCATTTTGCCAGCCTCATCTTTAGCAGAGTTCTCTTCACATGCTGTGTTTAGTGAATGAATCTGTCATTCAAGCCACCAATAATGGCTTGATTAAATGCCTCATAATAAACACAAGTGTACTGAGCAGCTCAATAGCTGTTTCTCTGGAAGCCTATGGGATGATAAGCCTATGGGATGACCTGAATAAAAAATTTTAAAATAAGAAGTAAGATTTATTCTCTGTGACTCTGGAGGGCAGTAGCATAGCATTTCAGGGAGATAGGTTTCAACTCAGCATAATGTTCTGCAAATGAGAGCTGGCCACAAAGGGATGGATTTCCCTGAAGTAATGAGCTCCCTACATCTGAAGGTGACCAAACAGGCACTGAATGACTATGACAGGCGTGACAGGCAGGTTACAGGAGGGACCTCTCTTCTGTGTGGAGTATGGGGCTACAGAACCTCTTATGTCCCTTCGTCTTATAAGAAGGAGAAGAGGAAGGGGAAAAACTAATATTTATTGAGTGCCTATTATGTGCCTGGTACTTAATATATATTGGTTCATTTTTTCCTCACAATTACCCCAGGGAAAAGTGCTGTTATCGTCTCCATTTGATTGATGAAAATCTAAAGCTCAGAAAGGCGAAGCAACATTCCCAAGACATCTCAGAAGTAAATGATAGAGCTGGGCTTAGAATTCACTCTGGAGTGGTTCTCCAAGTGCATTCCCCAACCAGCGTCATCATCAACATCACCTGGGATCTTGTTAGAGAAGCGAATTCTCAGACCTTATCCCAGATCTACTGAATGAGAAACTTGGGGTGGGGACCAGTCATCTGTGTTTTTAAACGAGCCCTTCTGGTGATTCTGATGCCCACCAAAGTTTAAGAATCCCTGCTGTAAATAACTTTTTATTATATTTGATTATGCATATGGCAAATATTAGAAAGAAAATTCACTTAAAGTTTTTGGAGATTTTGAAAAAAAAAAAACTGCTCTCAGTCTATATGGCATCAACATTTATTTTATTTATTTATTTATTTTTTTGAGACGGAGTTTCGCTCTTGTTGCCCAGGCTGGAGTGCAATGGTGCGATCTCGGCTCACCGCAACATCCGCCTCCTGGGTTCAAGCAATTCTCCTGCCTCAGCCTCCCGAGTAGCTGGGACTACAGGCGCGCGCCACCACGCCCAGCTAATTTTTGTATTTTTAGTAGAGACCGGGTTTCACCACGTTGACCAGGATGGTCTCGATCTCTTGACCTCGTGATCCACCCGCCTCAGCCTCCCAAAATGCTAGGATTACAGGTGTGAGCCACCGCGCCCGGCGGCATCAACATTTAATGTGCCTAACGTGCCTTCTCACGTGGGGCAGGCCAAGGGACTCCATGGTAAGTCTAAATACCCTGCAGCTCCCCGCAGATTACCGTTCTGCAGATTCAGTTTGGTGATTCAGAACCAAATTTTCCCTGAGAATAGCTTCTTGTAGCTTCATATATTGTTTTGCATAAGGAACAATATGAATCTTGGTAAAAGAAAAACAAAGCAAAACATTAAAAATGCAGAACACTTTCCTATTTAAAACATGAAGAAGATGCCACAAATCTCCTAATCCCCCTTTTATAGAATTTAATAAAAGCAAGATAAATTTGGTGTTTTTTTTTTTTTAAAGCCAGATAGAACTGCTGGTAGTATGCTATTGTTTATTTTGTTAATTCAGCAATATTTCGAGTGAGACCTAGACACTATAGCATTTTAAAATAATGCAACCTTGTTCCCAGTGCATGTGGCAAGAGCGAGAGGTCTCCATGGAGCTTTGCTAAAGTGGGAGGGAAAAAAAGAAATTAAAAACCGTCCACTAATGTACCAGCAAGTAATGAAATAAGAATCTGACACTTGGTGCATTGAAATGCAAACAAGATGTCCCTGTGTTACCCTGGCAATTCATCATAAAGGTCAGTGGATTTCTGCTTATTATACATGAGGTGCAGTGAATTATTACCAGGCTGGTTCTTCTAACAAACTTTTCAAACTATAAACACGATAGGGTCAAAAAGAGATTTATGTATGTGTTTGTGTGTGTATGTGCTCATGCTAGCATATACACATAGACGTGTATGTTTCTCTGCTTGTGAGTACATGGGGAGCCAAATACTATACATGAGAAATTTAGGTGATGACCCAGGTATTTAGAACCATTCTATCTCTGTATATATGTATGCATACACACACAGACACCCCCACACACACTCACACACACACATACACACACATCGATTTTTTTCATGTATAAATGCTATGCAGATGTATTATCTCTAGATAAAATGAAATCTATTTTCAAGGAACACCAACCCAGACAGGTTTTGAGAACTGTCTCACAAGCAGAGTTTTGATGTGTTAAGATGATCTTGGAAACCTATCGTTGGAGATATTACATCATTATACCTAAAGGAAGAGTTGGAAAAGAAATGAATAAAAAGAGATTTAAAAACAAAAACCCTAGAGGTGATCTCTAGGTGCTTGAGATTTTAGAGAAAATGTTTGGATCACATGTAAATCTGCATGAACATGCATCAATCCATTCCCACCCACAGTGGGAAGACAGCTTTTTGTTGAGAGAAGCCTGCAGAAAATAAAAGCTTTGACTCTTTTGATTATCTTACGTTGTAGTTCAACAAAACTCTGAAACTTTAATATATTGGTGGTGTGGTGTGTATGTGTATACGTAAGATTAGAGTCAGGATTTGGGCATGAGTCTGGCAAAAACTTTCAGTGAGATGAGAATATATGTAATGAAAAGATTCTAGGAGGGAAAGCAGAAATTAAACTTTATAGGTGTTACTCATCACAGCTCTGTAGAGCTGGTGCTATTGTTAACATCATAGCACAGATGGGAAAATTGAGGCACAGGAACATTAAGCGAAGTACCCAATTAGAAAGTGGTAGAGCTGGAATTTGTGTTCAGTGTCTGGCTGCTTTCAAAGCCTTTGCAGCTCCCGAGGATGGAAGAATTAGAAGACAGACAACACTGTCGGCCCTGAAGAAAATTCAGTAATGACTTCGAGGCAGGTGGATTGGGATTTAAGGTGCTCCCTTCTGCTTTCAATGGGAGTGAAACAAGGGATGGTGAATGCTATGGTTTCAATGTCTATTTCAACTCATGTTGAAACTTAATTGCCATTGTAACAGTATTAAAAGGTGGTTCCTTTAGGAGTGCTTAGGTCTTGAGGTCTTTGCCTTTATGAATGGATTAAGGCTGCTCGGGAGTGGGTTAGTCATAACAAAAGTGGGCAGTTTGGCCCCCATTTCTTCTGTCTCATGTGCTCACTTGCCCTTCATCATGTTGTAATGCAGCACGAAGGCCCTTTCCAGATGATGAAGCCATGCTCTTGGACTTCCCAGACTCCAGAATGGTGAGAAATAAATATCTTTTCCTTATACATTACCCTGTCTATAGTACTCTGTTACAGCAGCTAGAAAATGGCCTAAGACAGTGTGAGTGAGAGAAACAGGAAGAAGCTGGGGGGAGGGGGTCACAGTGATTTTCCTAAGAAAAATTCTGGTCATATCTCCTAAACCAATTTCATTACAGAATCGGACACAAGGTTGGCACATAGTGAAATAAATAAATGGAGATTCAAATGGAATACACAGAAAAATATCTGGAAGGATATACAACGAAGTTCTAATAATAGTTATTACTGGGGAATGAAAATGTGGGGAGAGAGAAACAGGAGGTTTTTTAATTTACATTATTTACATGCCTCAGTTTTATTTGTAATCTATGATAGTTTAAATAGGGTTGGAGTTGCCATTGTTTAGTTAATTTTTTTCTAAAGCATTGATTCTCATACCTGGCTGATCACTGGAATTTCCTGGGAAGCTTTTTAAATAGGGACATGCCAGAGTTGAACAGGACCAAGGGAATCAGAATCTCCATGGTGGGTCCAGGGATCTCTGATTAAAAATTTCCATAGATGATTCTGAGGATGAGCCACATTTGGGAACGGTTGGTCTACTTAAGATAAACTCTTTAAAGCACCTTCCAGCACTTTGGAAAGACTTAATTCCATATAAGCAGTTGATACACTAATTACAAATTTGCCTTATCTAGTCATTAATTTAGGTTCCCTAAGGACTACTCTGAATCCCTGGGATTAAAAGAGTAGTTGAATCTAGTTAACCTAGTTCTGATTACTATATAGCTATAAAATAGAAAAACATATTTTCTTAAAATATTCTACAATTCATTCTTATTACCAACATAAGACTAGTCTTTTCTATAATTAGTGAAAAATGCTTTATTTTTGCCAGTAGATTCCCTGATATTAACATGAGAAAATGGAATCTCAAAGAAATGAAAAAACTTGCTTAAGAATATGTAGCTGGTTAATGGCTGATCCAGGACAAATGCAAAACCTGCACTGTGATAGGTACTGGTGGGTCAATGACAAGTAATACGGGGTTCCAATGTTCCAGGAACTTAGGTCATAGTGAGGGGTTCCGACAAGTGTTGTGACTGTGACTTTCAGTCAGATCCAAGATACCTGCAGCCTACAGTGGGTAACAATAGAAGTACTAGATTGATCTCATTATACAATCTGGTGCCCAGAAATGAACCTGTCTTAATTTTTCCAGAACAGAACTTAATTTTTATTGTGAGCTCTTGTTCTGATGGTAATTGAATGATTTTAATCAATATAAGTAATCTTGCTCAGTTCAGGATTTTTTGCTCCCCACATGGGGTTGTAGTTGAGTTCTGGGGGTCTGAAGAATGCCAAGGCATTGGGGGTTGGAGAGATCCTAGTGTCATCTTCCACCTTGCATCTGCTGAGCATCTCATTTCCATCTGGTCTCTAAGGGCTGGTTTATGTAGACTGCAGCTGTGTCTTTTTATCCTAACCGCAGGCTTCTTCAAATCTGGGTGATCCTTAGCTACTCCCACTGCTCTTCTGATTGTCCTCAGGCAGTTGGTGGTTCCATGCACTGTGCTAGAAAAGTTAAGGACTCCAAGAGTCAGTTTCAGACCTGTCTGCTGGGAACCCCACTTGGTTGGCCATTTTCCGCTTTTTTTTAAATATATTTTTTATTGCATTTTAGGTTTTGGGGTACAGGTGAAGAACATGCAAGATTGTTGCATAGGTACACACATGGCAGTGTGATGTGCTGCCTTCCTCCCCATCACCTATATCTGGCATCATTTTCTGTTTTTTTTTTACATGATGCTGGGCTTATGGATATTCCATGAGTTTTGCCAAATACTGCACCCAGCCTGAGAATAGAGCATAGATCTTCCTTACTCTTGCATTACCAAGTTGGGATGAGAATTCTCTTAAACATACTACTTCCTAAAGACATGGCTTGATGTGTGTGTGAGTGAGTGGAGGTGGGAAACTAAATGGCTTGGGAACTCCTCTCAGGGACCCACCAGGGTTTGAATTTCTTCCTTCCCACTTTTTAGTGACTATGATACTGGCTTTGATATCTCAATATTCTTGTAGGGGGAATTTATTTTTCAGCAGTATGATGTCAATGTCAATGTGTTTCATTTTGATCTCCTCTCCTCTTTGCCTCAGTTTCCCAGACTGTAGATTATACAGAATAGCATGCATCTTACTGTGGGTGGGGATTAGAATAAATTGTCTTTGCATGACCACATGTATTCTTTTAAATCTTTTAATGGCATAATCTATGCCTTGACCCCTTCAGAGTTTTGAATGTCAATGCCCTCCAACCAAGACTATCAGGAACACCCGTATAGTTGAAAATCGGGTTTACTTGTGCAGTGAGCACATACCATAGGGAATGGGGGTGTTGTTATTAAGAAGGTGTTAGAAAGGACTTATAGGATTTGGGCTTGTGTTAAGAGATTTTGGGACAGGTTTAAGGAAATAGAGTTTTTGTTCTGGATTGGTTGCTGCCAGGAAGTAGGGTAATTCTGTGATTGAGTATCTTAATACATTTTATCTAGAAGGAGGGAAGACTAGACGGAGGCTAAAGCTATAGTTGGTAAAGAAGCAGCAGACACTTACATTAGCTAGGAGAGCAGGGTGGGTATTTTTGTGGCTTTGACACATTCGTGTTTTGTCTGTGCTCAGGCATGCTTATGGAATGGTCTTGTTTTTGTCTTAATG
The DNA here is from genome assembly GCA_004027835.1 of Alouatta palliata. Lineage (NCBI taxonomy): Eukaryota > Metazoa > Chordata > Mammalia > Primates > Atelidae > Alouatta > Alouatta palliata. The sequence continues at coordinate 29,779 of PVKV010016173.1, forward strand.
CATCATGGTCATCAGAGTAGTCTTATATGATGTTGATGTGTTGTGAAATTATTTCTGTTTAGTAGGAGGACACCCAGACCTACCTGTGGGTTTCAGGCCAACTCCTAGCAAAATCAAGGCCAGGTTTAATAATATGCCAATATCATCAACCTAGTTGATAGCTTCCAAATGTCAGGGCTGCTTTCTTTTTTCTCAGTACATGAAAGCTAAAAAATCCAGGTTTATATTTCCTTTTGGTTTTTTGGAATGCAAAAGCCAAGTATGAGTCACTTATGTTTTCCTATGTTCCTAAAGTCTGGCTCCTCAAAGAGAGAAGAACTTTGAGGTATCAGGGAATCCTAAAGAAAATTTCAGCAATTAAAATATTAACACATTATCCTTATTTGCACAATGACATTACCAGATAGTTGGTGTGATGGACGTAGCACCATGAAAGAGGACTCTGGCACAGCCTTGTCCTGGAAGAGATGACCTTTGAGATGGCTTTTTCTGTCAGAGAAAGGGAGAGGGTAGAAAAAGTATTCTGTGCTGAAGGAAAAGCATGAACTGGCCGTGCTGGGAACAGACAAACCAGTCATAGTGCTTGCCCTGCTCACAGTCTCTCCTAAGTAAAAGCAAGAGATCTCATCCCTATTCACACCTGACTGGTTCTGAAGTGCCTGCTGAACCACAGACAGGCACTTGGTAGGTCGGCCAGTAACCTGTGAGTTTGCCCTGCACATGAAAAGGAACTTGGATAATCAGACTGCCTCTTTCACAGGAATGTGAGATGGGAAATGCCCCAGAAAGAGGCTGTGAGGAGCGAGGGTTGAAGCTGAAGTACTGTGTGCATAGGATCCTTGAAGAAGAGTGGGAGACAAGAGAGGTTGTGAAGAGTCGAAGTTATGAGGAAGCAGGACTGGAGGCAGAGAGATGGCAGGTTGAAATAATAAGCAGTGGGGTGGCTGTAATAGACAAATCACAGGGAGAGAAGATGCCTAACACAGCTGAGTCTTATTAGCCTGGAGTAGCAAAGTGGAAATTACTTACTCCTTTGCCTCCCCTTTTTCTCCTGGCGGGGGCTGACTGGACTAGGATCTCTGTTGCTGAACTTCAGGTCCTTTCCTCTTCCTCACCTCCACATATATCCTTACAATTCTGTTCACCTCCTAACTCAAACTTATTCGAGTTATTTGAAAGAGCCCAACTAAAGAAAGAGTAGAGAGAAACAGGGACCAGACCTAGGCTTATTGCCATCTGCTAAGACCTGGGATTTATAAATGCCCTGTCAGAGCTCGTTCAATTTTAAGTGACAGAAAACCCAACTCAATTTTGTTTAAGACCAAACAGCAATATATTGTCTCATGTAGCTGAAAAAGCCAGGGCCGGTTAGCTTTAGCCACGCTGAAATTCAGGGGCTCAGACAATGACAGCAAGACTGTCTCTGTCTGTGTCTCTGCTCTCTTTTTCTCTGTTATCTTCTGACTCTTCTCTAGGTTTATATCCTAAAGACAGTGTCTTTTTCCTAGTTTCTCTGGCAGAAGTCTGGGGAATGAGGATTGGACCAACTTTAATTCCGGACCTGTCCCTGAACAAATTCCCGTGGCTGGCAGGTCTTGGTAGATTGGTGGGACCAGCCCTGTTCTATGTCATGGATAAGATCAAGGGCAGATGGTGGGTGGGAAAATTTAGCAGATGTCCACCACACTGATCATAAATGTGCACACGTGCATTTGAAAGCATTTATTATTTCCAGCCACCAGGAAATGAGGAGTCTAGAGAAGAAGTAAAAATATACAGTCATTATCTGGATATGAATCCATCTTTAAACTTAAGTAAAAATTAGTTTGGAAACCAATATATATTTAATCTGTTTTCATTACATTTTTCATCTTTCAAAATAACTTTGGAACCTCATATAATTGTTGGTATGCAATGATTTGGGGGAAGGGGGTTATAGGATCATGAGAAAATGGTCCTGTATGTACCTACAGTATGGTATAGCAGAAGAATAGGTTCAAGAGTGGAAAGGGTTAAATCTGGTCATGGCACGTACCAGCTTGAGTTATTCAATCCCTCTGACCTCAGAATCCAACTGGGCATAGTCATCTTGCAGCGTTGTTGGTGAGAGTTAAATGCAAGATAAGATATTTGGCACATGGGAGGTGCTGACGATGGTAGCTGTTGTTATCAGGAGTCTGCTTCATGGCTGCATGAATCAGCACTCCAAGATCTTCATGTTTTCAGGCAATGCACACACCATCATTTCAGACCCTCTGTCAGGTTTCTCTGCCTGAGTGTACACTCGACCTATTTTAGGTAAAGAAAAATCCCAGTGGAAATCAGTTGACCATGAGCACTTTGAAAACTAAGTGCTTTGAATTGGTTGAATTGAGCAGATAGCAAGTTGATAATTAGCTGGGTCCAAAACAGTCTGATTGTGATTAGAGAAAATATATGTCATAGAGAATTTAATCTTTTTATTTTCCAAGCCAGTCTGCATGTGATTATGATCTCCTGCAATAAATAGCATTCTAAAACCTTATAACTTAGGCTTTTGCAAAGCAGCCCTAGAAAGAGTGCTTGTGCATGTATGCATATGCATCTATGTGCACCCATGTTTTGTCTGAGGAAGAGGAACAGTGGCATTGCCGAAGAGACCATGCATCTGGGAACAGAGGCTTATGAGGCCTCTGGAAGGTGACAGGATCCTTACCAAACCCATGACTGAGACCTGGGAATGACTGAGGGGCTTGGGTACCACTTGAGGCTGTTCTTGCTGCGGCTGTTCTTGCACCGAAGAAACAAAGCCCAGAGAAAATGTCTAAATGGAGGAGTTCTTAAGTTCATTTTGAACAGAAGCTTGTAGCCACCAGTACAATGAAAGACAGTCAGTGGGAACCTGGCTTTATAGCTCGTGAGCTAAGTACAGGTCTGGAGCTCTGCTGCTGTGTCGTCTATGCAACAATACATCTCCTGCCTCATTCTTCCAAGCCAGGTGAGGGATCCGCTGGATAAAGGGGCTCTAAATCAAAACAGTTTTATTTCTTCTTTCTTGATTTGTATGCATTTTACTCCCTTTTCTTATCTTATAGTGTGGAATAGAAGTTACAGAATTATGTTTACTAAGAGTGGTAAGAGCAGATGTTCTTGCCTTATTACTGATCTCATGGGGAAAGCGTTCAATCTCTCACCATTAAATATGCTGTGAGCTGTAGCGGATTTTTTTGGTATATGTTCTTGATACGTTTAGGCTTTGTGTTCCCACCTAAAACTCATCTTGAATTGTAATCCCCACAGTTTCCACGTGTCAAGGGAGAGACCAGGTGGAGATAATTCAATCATGGGGGCAATTTCCCCCATGCTGTTCTCATCAGAGTGAGTGAGTTCTCACGAGATCTGAAGGTTTTATAAGCGGCTCTTCCTCCTCTGCTTAGCCTTTCTCCTCCCTGCCACCTTGTGAAGAAGGTGTCTTGCTTCCCCTCTGCCTTCCGCGGTGATTTTTAAGTTTCCCGAGGCTTCCCCAGCCACGCAGAACTGTGAGTCAATTAAACCTCTTTTCTTTACAAAGAGGAAAGTTCTTTATAGCAGTATGAAAACAGACTAATACAGTTTTTTATCAAGTTGAAGAAGCTACCCTCTATTCTTGTTTGTTGCGGGATTTTTAAAAAATCATAAATGGGTATTGGATATTGTCCAGTGCTTTTTCTGCATTGATTAATACCATGTAATTTTTCTTCTTTAACTTGTTAAAGTGGTACGGTTTTATACATGTGGTGGAAATTACATTGCTTAGTTTTGAATGTTGAAACAGCCTTGCATACCTGAAAAAACTTCTCTTGGTCATGGTATATAACTCATTTTATATAATGAATTCTATTTACCAATATCATGTCAAGGATTCTTGCATCTGTAAGGGTTATTGCCGAGTTTAAAATGAGGAAACTGAGACCAGCCTAGGAAAATTAAATGCCAATTTATTAAGCTTCCGGGCGAGGTTCTGTGGTCCGGGAAAGGAGGGGCCAGAGAAGTCGCGCTTAACTTCCTAGGGCAAGGAGTTTTGCAGGGAGTGAAGGCGTTTGACTGGTTGTGGAGAAACAGGACGCCGACGGGACAAGCTGCTACTGGTAGGTAGGCGGGATTTCCAGTGAGCGGGCAGTCCAGGGGGAGTGGGACCTGGACGGAGCAGAATGCTGTTGGGCAGGTTTTGGCGGGGCTTCTTTTAAATTTCGGTGGGGTTTTCCAATGGCGGGCTAGGTGTCGGGCGCAGAGTTTGGAGTTGAGTGCACAGGTGGGTGTCCAGTGCAGAGTGGTGACGTAACTTCCAGACCCGGGGAGGGGTGGGCGTGTCGGAGCTCCCGGCGAGGCAACCGGCCTTACAGCATCTAAACTAATAGGGAATATAGGTTGGTCGTTTTTTGGTATTGTTTTTATCCGGATTTGGCACCAGGGTAGTACTAGCTTCATAAAACAAATTGGAAAGTATTCTCACCTCTTCTGTTTTCTAGAAGAGACTGTGTACTGTGTACAACTGGTATTAATTCTTCCTTAAACATTTAGTAGAATTCTCCAGTGAAATCATCTGGGCCTGGGGATTTCTTTTTTTGGTAGTTTTAGAAATTATGAATTTAATTTTTTAAGAGTTATAAGGCTGTTTAAATGATTTATTTCATATTGAATGAGTTGTGATAGTTTGTGTTTCTTGAGAAAGTGGGACATTTTCTTTATTGCCATATGCATGCTGTAGAGCAGTTCATAATATTCCCTTATTCTCTTGATGTCTGCAGGGTCTACAGTAATATTGCCTCTTTAATTCCTGATCTTGGTAATTTGTGTATTCTTTTTTTCCTACTTAGTCTTAATATAGAATTGTCATTTTAATTGATCTTTTCAAAGAATCATCTGTGTGTTTTATTTTTTTCGGTTTGTAATTTCATTGATTTCTGCTTTTATCTTATGTTTTTCTTTCTGCTTGCTTTGGGCTTAACTTGCTGTTCTTTTTCTACGTTCTTGAATTGGGAACTTAGATTGTGGATTTGAGACTTTTCCTTTTTTCTAATATATGCAATTAATGCTATAAAATTTCATTTATGTACTGCTGTAGCTGTGCCTCACACATTTTTATATGTTGTGCTTTCATTTTCATTCAACTTATTTTTCAGTTTCCCTTGAGACTTTATCTTTGATTCATGCATGTGTGTTGCTTGAAGATTTTCTTATCTTTCTGTTATTAAACTTTAGCTGATTCCATTGTAGTTATAGAACATACTCTTTATGATTTCAATTCTTTCAAGTTTGCTGAAGTTTATTATATGGTCCAGGACATGGCCTATTTTGGTATATGTTCCGTGAACACTTGAAAAACATGTACATTCTGTTGTTGCTGGGTGGAAAGTTCTATAAGTATTGAATAGATTATAGTGGATAAATGTGTTTTTGAGTATATCTTATTTTCTATCTAGTTCTATTAATTGCTGAAGAGGGATGTTGAACTCTCCACTATAATTGTGGATTTGTCTATTTATCCTTCAGTTTTGCTTCACATATTTTCAGCTCTATTGTTTGCTTCATAAACTTTTAGGATTGCTATATCTTTTTGGTGGACTGACCCTTTTATCATTATATAATGTCCTTTCCTGTTGCTGGTAATTTTCTTTACCCAGAAGTGTACTTTATTTGATATTAATATCACTTTTGATTTCCTTGATTAATGTTTATATTATATGTAGTTTCCTACCCTTTTACTTTCAACTTGGCTGCATTATTACATTTGAACTGAGTTTCTTGTAGATAGCGTATGGTTAGGTCAAGTTTTTAGGACCCCTCTGCCTAAGAAGCATACAGTCACGGTAGAAGGTGAAGGGGAACCAACATGTCACATGATGAGAGCAGAAACGAGAGAGAGAGAGAGAGAGAGAGAGCGCGAGAGAGAGAGAGAGAGAGAGCGCACAAACTTTTAGACAACCAGATCTTGTATCTTGTGTCACATTAACGTGAAGACAGCACCAAACTCTTAATGAGGGATCTGTCCCCACGATTTAAATGATTCCCATCCAACACTAGGAATCACATCTCAACATGAGATTTGGAGGGGACAAACGTCCAAACAATATCATGGACCTTTGGGAGTTTGATTGTTAAATATCTTGAGGTAGTCTTATTTGGATTAAATCTGCTTGGTGTTCTATAACCATCTTGAGCTTATTTAAAAAACTTATTTTTAATTTTTGGGGATACATAGTAGATATATATATTTATGGGGTACATGAGATGTTTTGATGTAGGCATATGATGTGAAATAAATACATCATGGAGAATGGGATATTCATTCCCTCAAGCATTTATCCTTTGGGTTACAAATAATCCAATTACACTCTTTTAGTTATTTTAAAATGGACAAGTAAGTTGTTGTTGACTATAGTTACCCTGTTGTGCTGTCAAATAGTAAGTCTTATACATTCTTTTGGACTGTTTTTTTGTACTCATTAACCATCCCCCTCCTCCCAGCCCCCTATTATCCTTCCCAGTCTCTGGTAACCATCCTACTCCTAACATCAAAGAGTTCAATTGTTTTGATTTTTAGATCCCACAAATAAGTGAAAACATGTGATGTTTGTCTTTCTGTGCCTGGCTTATTTCACTTAATGTAATAATCTTCATGTTGTTGCAAGTGACTGGATCTCATTCTTTTTAATGGCTGAATAGTACTCCATTGTATATATATATACCACATTTTCTTTATCCATTCCTCTGTTGATGGACATATAGATTGCTTCCCAAATCTTAGCTATTGTACAGTGCTTCAACAAACATAGGGGTACAGACATCTCTTTAACACACTGATTTCCTTTCTTTTGGGTATATACCCAGTATTGGGATTGCTGGGTTATATGGTAGCTTAATTTTTAGTTTTTTGAGGAACCTCCAAATTGTTCTCCATAGTGGTTATACTAATTTATATTCCCACAAAATTGTCAAGTGTTCACTTTTCTGCACATCCTCACCAGCATTTGCTATTGACTATCTTTTGGATATAAGCCATTTTAACTGGTGTGAGATGAAAACTCATTGCAGTTTAATTTGCTTTTCTCTGATGCTTAATAATGTTGAGTACATTTTCATATGCCTGTATGTCAATTGTATGTCTTCTTTTGAGACATGCCTATTCAAATTTTTTCTTCCATTTTTTGATTGGATTATTAGATTATTGGATTATTAAATTTTCTGCATTTTTTCCCTTCCATTCTGTGGGTTATCTCTTCACTTTCTTGTTTGTATCCTTTGTTCTGCAGAAACTTTTTAACTTGATGTGATTCCATTTGTCCATTTCTGCTTTGGTTGCCTGGGTTTGTTGAGTATTACTCAAGAAATTTTTGCCCAGCCCAATGTCCTGGAGAGTCCTCTATGTTTTCTTGTAGTAGTTTCATAGTTTGAAGACTTAGATTTAAGTCTTTAGTCCATTTTGATTTGTTTTTTTTTTTTTTTTTCAAGATTTTGTTTTATTTTATTATGGCCAGAAAGACAGTGTTATAGCCAAAATTGGCAATGACACTAAAGAAATCCTCTGTGCTTTTCGATATGCAAATATATTTCTTCCAAGAGTTTCCCTGGTGTGATTTCAAGAGTTCGTGTTAACTTCTTTTCTGGAAACTTTCCATTCTTAGTTGTTGTATTCTTGAAGAGCCTGGGCTTGCCTAAGTTTTGGGCAGTGAACTCCTTGATGTTCTGGCAGTAAGTGTTTATCTGGCCTGCAATGAGCAGTGAGTCCATCCTGGCAGGGGGCTGTGGTGGTTTGAAGAGTTTGGTCCTCCTCAGGGAGCGGGGGTTCTCCTCGGCTCTGGCGCTGCATATTCTCCTGCTGGCGACGCTGCTGATACTGATGTTTCTGCTGCTGCTGTTTACTAGTATTCCTCATGTATGTGTTGTATTTAACTATATCTTGGCTCATTTCATCCACTCTGTCCATCAGCAACTGTAGATTCTTCCCCAAATGATTGCTGCTGGCAAGACTGAGCAATACATGTTTATCTGCTACAGCTGACTTCTTTTCAAGTTCCCACATTAAGACATTAATCAGATGTGAATTTTTAATTACAATCGGCACTTCTTCAAACATGTACTCAAAGGTGATATTTGCTTTTTTCAATGCTTCAGGGGAAAAATCCTTCTCTTTACAAACTTCCATCAGTTTAGGAGTCAGTCTGTATGCCTTTAGTGAGAGAGACCCTTGGGCAGTTTTTATGGGATCATAAATGAGAACGACAGATTCTTCAATGGCATGCTGGTAACCGAACTGAGAGTCCAGGAGCGCTCGGGTGACGAACGAGCCATAGTATGTGGACTGGTACCAGCCCACATGAAGATGATCAATGTTTACATGGCGAAGGCTCCGCATCATTTCCATCTGATATTGGACTTCATCAAAGTCAGCATCATCCTCTGTGTGCTGAGGGAAAGGAAAGCAGTTGGTAATTTCAAGCCGATCTTCTACAACCAGGCCCAAAAGCACTCCTTGAACAACTTCAGTTCCTTGTCCTCCTTCTTGATAATGTTTGATTATCTTTAATACCACAAGGCCTTCTATCTGCACTTGCTTCACTGCTGAATCTCCAGAGCCGCCTTTGCCTTTGCCTTTCCCTGCTGTGCCGGCGGTGGAACTGGAAGAGGTGGCAGAAGAGCCGGTACCTTCCTTGCGGGACGCCGTCTTTCTAGGCAGACAGGAAGAAAGAGCGGATTTGATTTTTATACATGGTGAGAGATAGGGGTTTCATTCTCTTGCATATGAATATTCAGTTTCCCCAGTACAATGTGTCGAAGATACTGTTTTTTCCTCAGTATATTTTCTTGGCAGCACCTTTGTCAAAAATGGGTTCACTGTAGGTGTGTGGCTTTGTTGCTGGATTCTTTATTCTGTTCCGTTAGTCTATGGGTCTGTTTTTATGCCAGTACAATGCTGTTTTAGCTAATATGGCTGTGTAGTATAGTTTGAAGTTAGGTAATGAGATTCTTTCAGTTTCTTTTCTTTTTGCCTAGGATAGCTTTGGTTATTGTGAGTCTTTTGTGGTTCCATATACATTTTAGATTTTTTTTTTCCTGTTTCTGTGAAGAATGTCATTGGTGTTTTGATAGGTATTGCATTGAATCTGCAGATTGCATTAGGTAATATGGACATTTTAACAATATTGATTCTTCCAATCCATAAACATGGATGCCTTTTCATTTTTTTGGTGTCCTCTTCAATTTCTTTCATCAGTGTTTTATAGTTTTTAATGTAGAGCTCTTTCACTTTGATTAAGTTTATTCCTGCATGTTTTATTTGTAGCTATTGTAAATGGGATTACTTTATTTCTTTTTCAGACTGTTTGCTGTTGGCATATAGACATGCTACTGGTTTTGTACATTGATTTTGTATCCTGCAACTTTACTGAATTTGTTTTCAGCTCTAATAGTATTCCAGTGGAGTCTTTAGGTTTTAATATAAGATCATATTGTCTGTAAATAGGGATAATCTCATTTTGCACTTAAATATTGATATCTTTCTCTAGGTTTGCAAAATTCTCAGTTATTAGCCCTTTAAATAAAGTTTCTACCCCAGTCTCTCTATCTCCTCTCTTAGGCCAATAACTCTTAGATATGCCGTTTTCGAAGCTATTTTGTAGATCTTACAGGCATGCTTCTTTTTTATTCTTTTTTCTTTTGTCTTCTCTGGCTGTGTGTTTTCAAATGGCCTGTCTTCAAGTTCATTAATTCTTTCTTCTGCATGATCAATTCTGCTGTTGAGAGACTTTTGATGCATTCTTCAGCATGACAATGGACTTTTTCAGTGTGGGAAATTTCTGCTTGATTTTTAAAAATTATTTCAACTCTTTGTTAAATTTATCTAATAAGATTCTAAATTCCTTCTCTGTGTTTTCTTGAAATTTGTTGTGCTTCCTCAAAACAACTATTTTGAATTCTGTGTCTGAAAGTTCACATATCTGTCACTCCAGGATTGGTCACTGGTGCCTTATTTAGTCTATTTGGTGAAGTGCTGTTTTCCTGGATGGTCTTAATGCTTGTGGATGTTTGTCAATGTCTGGGCATTGAAGTGCTAGGTATTTACTGTAGCCTTCACAGTTTGGGCTTATTTATACCCATCTTTCTTGGGAAGGCTTTCCAAGTATTCAAAGGGAATTGAATGTCGTGAGCAAAGTCTTTGGTCACTGCAGCCATATTTGTATTAGGGGATACCCTAAGCTCAGTGATGCTGTGACCCTTACAGACTCATAGAGGTACCACCTTAGTGGTCTTGGGTAAGATCTGGGAGAGTTCCCTGGATTACCAGGCAGAGACTCTTGTTCTCTTCCCTTACTTTCCCCCAAGCAAACAGTCTCTCCCTTTGTGCTGAGCTGCCTGGAGCTGGGGAAAGGGTAACATAAGTGCCCCTGTGGCCACTGCCACTGGACCCATACTGGATAACACCTGAGCCAGCACAGCACTGGGTCTTGCCTAAGGCCCTCAGCAACCACTGTCTGCTAATGCTGTTGTTGACTCAAGGCCCAAGGGCCCTACAATCAGCAGGCGGTGAATCCAGCTAGGTTTGTTGCCTTCTCTTCAGGGTGGTGAGCTCTGCCCCTACCCAAGGCATGTCCAGAAATGCTGTTTGGGAGCTAAGGCCTGGAATTGGGAACCTTAAGGATGTATTTGGTGCTCTACTGCTGCCGAGCTGGTACCCAAGCTTGAAGACAAAGTTCTTCACACTCTTCTATCTCATTTATTCAAGCAGAGGAGTCTCTCCCTGTGGCCATCATCACTCCAGGCTCATGGCTAGTACTACCTCACTACTGGCAATGTTCCTTCAGTCAGCTTGTGGTGATTGATGCCAGTCCTAGGTCTCTTCCTTCAGCGCAGTGGGTTCCCCTCTGGCCCATGGCATGTCTAAAAATTCCATCAAGGAGCCAAGTCCTGGAATCGGGAATCCCAGCAGCCCACTTGGTGCTCTACCTCGCTGTGGCTGAGCTTGTACCCAAACTGCAAGACAAAGTCTCCTTTACTCTTGCTTCTTCTTTCTTCAAGTAGAAAGAGTCTCTCCCTGTGGCCACCACAGCCAGGAATGCACTAGGTCACACCTGATGCCAGCATGGCACTGGGTCTGACCCCACTCCCATGATGACTACTGCCTGGAAACCACTGATGTTTGCTTAATGCCCAAGGGCTCTTTAGTTAGCAGATAATGAATTCTGCTAGGACTGAGTCTTTCCCTTCAAGGCAGCAGGCTTCCTTCTGGTCCAGGGTATGCCTAGAAATGTCATCCTGGAGCTACGGCCTGAAATGGGGGCCTTAGGACTCTAATTGGTGCCATATTCTACTGTAGCTGAGCTGGTGTCCCAGTTGTGAGAGAAAGGCCTCTTTACTTTCCCCTCTCCTCTACTAAAGTGGAAGGAAGCAATCTCCCAGAGCTGTGAGCTGCACTCGTTGGGTTAGGGGGACAGTGATGCAGGCACTCCCTTGGCTACACCAGCTAGTGTCTCACTAGGTCATGCATACCCCAAGTTCACTGGCTCTAAGCCCAACATAGCATCAGGACTTGCCCATGATTTCAGTCCTTGTGGCCTAGACTGCCTTTCATGTTTGTTTAGGACTTCAGAGCACTTTAGGCCATGGCAATGAGGCTTGCCAGAACTCAGGTCTCGATCACTGGGATGGACAATTTCCCTCTGGCTTTGGCTGGCATAAGTGCTCGCTGCAGGGGCATTGGATGAACTCTGCTGTGTGTTGCGTTCTGCTGTTACAGGGGAGCACTGAGTTCCAATGCAAAGTCCCATAGTCACTGTGCTCTCCCTCTCCTAAGTACACAGATTCTCTTTCCACACCACCACTGCTGCTGAGGAATGGGGAGGAGTAGTGTTGGCAAGTTAAGATTGTCTTTCCTTTCCTCTTCAGTGCCTTTTTCCTTGATATTATGTTAAAACCAGGTACTGTGATTGCTTACCTAATTTTTGGTTCTTATGAAGGTGCTTTCTTATGTGGATAGCGGTTTAGTGCAGTGTTTCTGCAGTAGGGATGATTGCTGAAGGATTCTATTCAGGCATCTTGCTCTGCCTCCTATTCTGTATCTTTTTGTGTAGATTTTTTATCGGTTACTTTAGAAATTACATTATATATGTAACTTATCACAGTTTATTGATGTCATTTTGCCACTGAGTGGAAAAGGAAAACCTCAGCTTTCTTTATGTCCTTTAACTCTCTCCCATTTATAGTGCATTTTTCTTAAATATTTCTTCTATATACATTTAGAATCATAGCACAGTGTTATAATTTTTGCTTCAACCATCAATTACAACTTAGATAATGCAAGAGGAGAAGAAAAGTCTGTAGTTACTTCCCATGTCCTTTCTTCTTTCCTGCTCTTCCAAGATTCCTTAAAAAATGCATTTTCTTTCTATTCAGAAAATTTTCTTTAGCCCTTTTCTAGGATAGGTCTGATGATGACAGATTCTTTTGTTTTCTTTCATCTGGGTGTCTTGATTTCTCCTTCATTATAAAAGAGTATTTTTGCTGAGTACAGAATTCGATACGAAGGTATATAGGTTAACAGTTCGTTTAGCACTTGAAAAATATTGTGCCACTTTCTTCTGATTGCCATTGTTTCTAATGAGAAATCTGCTGTCATTTGAATGTTTTCACCTGCAAAGTTGCATTTTTTTCTTGCTGCTTTCAAATGTTTTGTCTTCAGTTTAAAAAGTTTTAATTTTGATGCAACTTGTTATAATTTCTTTGGATTCGTATTGTTTAGGGTTTGTTCATCTTAAATTTGTAGTTTTATGTCTTTTGCCAAATTTGGAAAATCTTAAGCCATAATTTCTTTGAGTACTTTTTCTTTTCTTTTTTTTTTTTTGAGATGGAGTCTTGCTCTGTAGCCCAGGCTGGAGTGCAGTGGCACAGTCTTGGCTCACTGCAACCTCTGCCTCCTGGGTTCATGCAATTCTCCTGCCTCAGTCTCCCGAGTAGCTGGGATACAGGCATGTGCCACAATGCCCAGCTAATTTTTGTATTTTTAGTAGAGATGGGGTTTCACCATGTTGGCCAGGCTGGTCTTGAACTCCTGACCTCATAATCCGCCTGTCCTGGCCTCCCAAAGTGCTGTGCTTACAGGCGTGAGCCACCACGCCCAGCCTTGAGTACGTTTTCAAAAGTACCCTGCTTTTTTTTCTTTTCTTTCAGGGCTCTAATTACACGAATATTAGATATTTTGTTTTAGTCCTATAGGCTCCATGCTCTGTTTTTTTTTTTTTTCTTTCCCTGCAGTCTGTTTTCTTTGTGTTTTTCAGATAGGGTAATTTCTATTGTTTTATCTTCCTGCCTCTTTTCTCTATTCCTTTCATTCTCCTGTTGAACTTACCCACTGAGCTTCTTAATTTGGTTATTGTATTTTTTAGTTGTAAAATGTCCATAAATGTCCATTTTGTTTTGCTTTATTTATTTTATGTCTTTTTTGAAGCTTTCTGTTTCTTTGGTAAGAGGGTTTATTTTTTTTATTTGGTGTGTTTTTGTAATTTCTTTTTGTAGAATTTTTGTCATGGCTGTTTAAAAAGTCACTGTTAGATAATTTTAACATCTCTGTTATCTCAGTTTTGGTATCTTTGATTTTTTAAAAAAACTTAGTTTGTATAGTTTTTAAAATTTTTATGTTTTTCCCCCTGAGCAGTTTATACTGTTTCGGTGTTATTATAAATGAGCCTGGATGCCATGTTCTGAAATCTGAGTCAGAATGCGGTGGTGAAGGATCAGTTATTCACCATTCAACATGTAGACTTATACTGAATACCCATGTTTTTAGCTTCTAATTCACACTCAGGTTGGCCTGGTGTCTCTAAGCTAGATCTTTTTAAAAAAATATTCCCCCAGGGAATAGAACTTCACTGTCCTCCTGGAGTGATGGAAGGGTGTCTCTGGCTGCTTGGGGGAAGGAAGAGAGGAATTAAGAGTCCAGTGGCTTCTTATACACACTTTCAAGTAGCGTTATTATTTTAAGCCTCTCTTAGTATGCATTTTCCATTTTAGAGCTACCTGGCCTCTAATTTCTGAGGCCACCTAGGACTTTGCAGGAATTGCATTGAAAATTGACTTGTTTCTTGGCCTTCTCTCCAAGACTCCAACCCACTGGCATGTAGCATTCAGCACTCGGGTCTTTTTTTGTTGGCTAGCATACAATGTCTATTTTTTCAGCTTCCTAAATGTTGTTTACCTCTCTCTCTGTTGTGAGTTCCTTTCTCTTTCTTTTGTATTTGAGTGCTTATATATTTTTAAATTCATTATTATCATTTTAGTGGAGTTCCTGAAAGAGTAGAGGCAAATATATGTATTTAATCTACCACTTTAAGTAGAAAACTCTCCATTGTCTTGACTTCACCTTCACCAGGTTTGTCCACCTTCCAACTTTATAATTACTCTCTTGCAAACATCTTCAACCCTCTGGTTGTCCTTCTCTCTCTTTCCCTAGTGTGGTTACTCCAAGACTGCCTAAACTCAATTATCTGTCTTCATGTTTATGCAAGAACATCAGAACATTGCTGGAAAAACTCCACACATTCAGGCTGACTGGTTACACTTAAAATTTATGATCACTCATTCGTTTTAAAAAATATTTATTTATTTATTTTAAATTTAACTTTTGTTTTAAAATCAGAGCTACACGTGCAGATTTATACAGGTAAACTTGTGTCATGGGGATTTGTTGTACAGATTATTTCATCACCCAGGTATTAAGCCTAGTACCCTTAGTTATTTTTCTTGAACCTCTTGCTCCTCCCAGCCTCTACCCTCTGAGAGGCCCCAGTGTGAGGTGTTCCCCTCTATGTGTCCATGTGTCTTCATCATATAGCTCCCACTTAGAAGTGAGAACATGTGGTATTTGGTTTTCTATTCCTGTGTTAGTTTGATAAAGATAATGTCCATGTTTTTAAAAATTTTCATAGCTTTTGGGATACCAGTGGTTTTTGGTTACACGGATGAATTCTATAGTGGTGAATTCCGAGATTTTAGTGCAACTGTCACCTAGTGACCACTGATTTTAAATAGGCACTGGACATTGTCTGAAATTTTGTTCTCCTTCGTGGCTTCAGTTTCCACTCTCCCAGATGACTTTTCTTTCCTTCTCAAACTTTCTAAACCATCTCTCTTCCTCTTCTTTTGGTTAGTGACCTCATTGCCTCCTTCAGGAACACTGTTATTTCTCTAGAACCAAACCTCAAACCCTGTAATGACATTTTGTGTCTTCTATTACAGTGGAAGAAGCATCTCTCCATGTGTGCTAGAATACTTCCCCCCTCATCTTTGTTTATGTGACCACTCTTTTTCTTCTCCCTACATCTTAGTGTCTCTCTTGCTATTAGATAATTCCTTAAAGCCCATGTACACATGTTCAGATACTTTCAATCTCAAAAATTTAAAAAGCAAATAAAATCCATGCCTTCCTTGATAACAGTTCCCTCTCTAGTCACAATTCTGTACTCCTTTACTGAGCAAAACTTGTTGAGTTGTCTGCTCTTGCTATTCTTCGTTATCTTATCTCCCATCTAAGAGTTAATATTAAAAGAAAATAAAAATTATGAAACATTTAAAATAAATGGAAAGGCTATTCATTTTTCAGTCTACTGACTTTTGCCTCCATCTGGCTATTGATACCACTCTTGTCAAGATCACTGATGACTGTGTTGCCAGCTCTAATTTACCTTTACCTTCATTTTACTTGTTTCTATGTTAGTTTCTGTGACACCATTCTTTCCTGGTTATACTTCTACCTTTCCTGCTTTTTCTTCACTGGCACCCCCCAGGTCTACCTGGGAAACTACCAGAGTTTCCCAGGCTCAGTTCTGCCTTTTTTTTCTTTACATACTTTCTCTCTTCATGACTTAATTCAGTCTTATGGCTTAGATACCTTCATATACTGGCAACTTCCTAGTTTATATTTCCATTCCTGACCTCTCCTCTGTGCATTAGGGTCAGATATCTCACTGGCTGATTGACATCTCCACTTGGATATTTAATTGGCCTCCCAGACTTAACAGCCACAATTTAGCTAAATTCCGGATCCTTGACATCCTTCTATACCACCTCTACCTCCATAACCTTCCTTACTCAGTGTTCTGAATCTCTGTAAGTGTTGTCCTCTGAGCTGCTTAAGCTTCAAACCTAGGAGTTACTTCAGTTCTTATCATTTTCTCACCCTCATTCAAAACATTAGTGAGTCCTTTAAAATACATCTTGAGTGTGTTGGCTTCTGTCTTCAGTGACTTCACCCTAATCCGAGGCATCACTTCTCTCTCCTGTACCACTGTCAACAACCTCTGTAGTCTGTTTCTACTCTTGTTCCTCTGTGAAACCAGAGTCTTTGGCTGAATATGGAAAAAGATTAAAACCATAGAAATCTACGGTAATAACAAACTGATATACATCTCCTCAAATGAACAAATGTTAAGATTCAAGCATTTTTATCAGATTTATTTTTATTGAATAAATAATATTAATTAGGCTAAACTCCTTTTTGTGCCCCTTTACCTAATGTCATTCCTTTTCCTTCTTTCCTTGATGCAGCCATTATATGAACTTTGTGTATGCCTTTCTTGCCATGTTTTTATACTTTGGTTTCCCATATTTGTATCCAGTGTCTAGCATTGTTATGTCTAATATTGTTTTGCATATTTCAACATTTATATATTAGTAGAGATCAGATCCATTTAATTACTAAATAGAATTGCATTAGACGGACATAGCTGATTTTGTTTATTCATCCATCAATACTTCACTGCCTTTTATCTTTTATTACCCACAGTGCTGCTCTGTGCAGACTTAGACATGTCTTCTTGTGCAATATTCCAGAATTTCTGTGGCAGAAACACAGGAATGAATAGAAATACTGGACCATATGGTATATGCATTTTCACTTTTACCTGAAATTGTCAAACTGCTGTCCAAATGACAGATCATTTTGGCCAGCAGTCTGAGTGTTCTCATGTCCCTGCAGTCTCCAATACCTGATATTGTCTGACTTAACAAATATTTTATAATCTAAGAGATGTGAAACAAATGATCTTTGAAATTAAAAAATCATTAAAAGAATTATATAACATCCTACCACTCATACCCTTGATTTTCAGTGGAGTTGTTACATTTAAAATAAAATCTCCACATTAAAAAACAAAACAAAACCATAGCCTATTAAGGTCATGTACATCTAAATATCCAGCATTCCTTTGTTCCTTCCTCTGTTTTACTCCGGATGCCCAGGGCTTACTTGTAGCCTTTACATTGGCTGTTCTTTCTGCCTGGGTGGTTCTAGCTGTTAGCTTGGCTGTCAGCTCATCCTTGAGGCATCAGGATGAGGGGTTAAAGGCTACTTTCTCAGAGAGAACTTCCTAGGTCATCCTGTCTAAGGAAGCCAGCTGGCTAGTTAGTGTTTCCCTTTCCCCACTTGATTTCTATCAGATCTACATCCTTTCAAACCACAATCTATTTATATTTACTTGTTTATTGTATACAGACAACATAGTGCTGCTTTCCTTCCAAAGACAGTTTGACGGAATTTCTCTCCAGCAAACTGTCTTTGGTGTTCCATTCTAACTCAGAATTATGCAGGAAGAGGCATTTTGGGAACTGTAGTTCCAGTTCAACCATGTTGGTACAATACAAATATACCATAAATCTAGCATTCTTCTTATCGGTTAGGAAGGGAACATGTATTTATTGGATGTCATTTTCACATCAGGGACCAAGCTAGGTGACTTACACATATTCTTACTTAATCCTCAGAACAGCTTTGAAGTAGCTGATATTATTCTCATTTTATAGAAGACTGAAGCTCTAAGAGCTTAGACAGCTTTCTGCATGTCATATAGTTACTAAGTGATGCCACTGGTATTTAAATCCAGTCTTTCCATTTCCTAAACCTATTCATTTCAATTACATAGTCCCAGTTTTAAAATCACAGATAATTTTATTGCTATTTATGCCATTTTGGCAGATTAATTTTGTCTTTAAAAACTAGGCTGCCAGTGATCATTGCTTTTTATTCATCAAAGGGGAGATAATTGATTGGATTGCTCACTGTATCCAAGATGATTGTATGGGGCAGCATGTCTCAACGATTAATGGGCATAGGAATAAACTTGGCTTCAGAATAGGTGTTCCTCAGGAGAGTTTCTCCAGCTTGCTTGAGGGTTGGAATCACCTGGGGTGTTTGTCAAAACTACATATTTTCAGCCTGATGTAGTGGCTTGCACTATAATCCCAGCTAGTTGAGGGGTCTAGATGGGAGGATTGATTGAGGCCAGGAGTTCAAGACCAGCTTGGGCAACATAGTGAGACCCCCCTCCCCGAGCTAATTTTTTTTTTGAAAATACATATTTCCAAGCTACTCCCGAAGTGATTTGATTCATCAGGTTTAGGGAGGGATTGGGAAACTGTTTTTAAACAAGTGCCCCAAACAATTTTTATCATAAGGCAAATTGGGAAACACTACCTTATAAAAATTTTGAGGAAGTGGCAGCTAACTGGAATTTGAAAAAGAAGGTCCCTGGAGTTTTAAGAATGACAGAGATTCAAGATATGCTTTGCAGATACAACCAGCTTTTATGACCAGATGTTATTTGTACAACTGAATATAGGCAGAAATGTGGGAGTATTCCAATAGACAGGTTTGAAACAGGAAAAGAAAACCCCTTTATGCATTTCAAAAGAGAAAATGAAATGTATCCAGGAGTTGGTAGTGAGGGTGATATAAGGGCTGGAAAAACAATCAGGGAAAGGTGAGGTTACGGACAGAGTTGACGCTGCAGAAAACAACTAGCATCCCAGGGCTAAGGAGTAAAAGGAGAAACTGAGTGATTGAGAAGCAGGAGACTGCTGAGGCTCCTGCTCTGGAATGGATTCCAGGCTTAGCTACTCAGAGTCATTGATGGAGGGGTGCTAAAACTAGAGGAGAGATGGGGAGAGAGAGAGAGAGAAAGAGAGAGAATGAACAATGGCTTCTGCCTTCTTCCTGCTCTTCAGTTTCCCCCAGTGCTTCCCATTGGCTGAACCTGAGTGGAAATCAGCTGGGAAGGGAGTGTGGGATTGTAGTTTCCAGGTGTCCAGCGCATTGTGATACAGAGTAGAATGCATATGACGCACACAGACCTGAGAGCTGACAGGCAAATAACCAGCCAGAGCGCTCAGTCAAAACAGGGTCATTACATGAGGCAGTCAGTATGTGGAAGGAAAAAAAAAATCACTGTTCAAAGGAGGGACTAGTTAGAGTTTAGGTTTGTAACAGTTGTGTCCATTTTAATTAGAATTATTGGTTAACACTTACCCTGTGTGATGTAGTTCATGATTTAGCAAATGGAAAGGGAGTCTGTTATTATCGTGTAAGTCAGGAGTTGAAACTAGCAGCCCTTGGAGTGGGTCAAGAAACAGCCTTATTTTGAAAAGCCTACATATGTTTAAAAAGTTTGAATTGTTTGCCAAATGTAAAAATATTTCACATAAAAATAAAAAAATGCAGCTTCTTTTGAAATATTAAAATATTTGGAAATGTTACAATCTCATTGTAACATGGCGACCACCACTGGAAGCAGTAGAGCGGCAGCCCTGTTTAGGCAGCATACGTCCTTCGTGCATGTGTTCCTCACATTGTGTGGTCTTGGTGGGCATTTTAATTTGCCAACACTGGTCTTACCATTACATTTTTAGTTTGTAAATTTGTAAGGTTTTAGTTTATAAGTTTATCAAAAAAAAAAAGTGAGAAAAGAGGGTTATCTGTGCCTGAGGTAATATATTACATTTTGTGTACCATATTGAGAAGAAATATTGATGATGTTGATAATGATGATGAAGAAGCGACTAATCAGGTGACAATATCCAGATGTGAATACTGATCACCTGGGAAGATATTAAAAATCTTCTCTAGGCTTGCAAACTTAGCCTTTTACTGTGACCCAAATGTCACATTAGTGTGGTGTTTGTTCCTAAAAAATTGAGGTCTAATGTTAAACTCCCTCTGCATACTTAATGCCTAAGTCCCTACACATTACATCCTTATAGGGAAGAGAGGGATCACAGATACGTATAATCCTCTTTTCTATTTCCTCAGTAAACAAGTAACTATAGAAACACACTTAGGCAACAGCTTGGTGACCATCCTGAACTCGAAGAAACTTCAAAAATTAACTTGCTGCTGGACGGGAGCTTTGATTAGGAACTATTCAAAGGTATCTTCCTTCACATCAGCATAAAATTATTACCTGGTTTTGCTACTAAGGTTTTAAGAACTGTTGAAGCGTAATTCTACAAAGAACAAGAACTTTTATCCAGTTGACACTAGGTCAGTATCTTGTCTTTACATTTGCATGTGAGCCTTATTAAGGAACTGAAAAATATATTTGTTGTATCATTTACGCAAAATGGGCACCAAAGCTTGAGATTTCAAAGCTGTGTGATTTACTAAGACTAGCAAGAGAGATGGACAATTAAAGGAACTCTTATACTTAGGCAGTGGACTCCAGGGACTGTTTCCTCCCCTCTCCCCACTTGGTGGCATTCCTGTTGCAATGATGAAAGTCTTGGATGTTTCGGTCCTTGTTGAGAATTCCGAGTGGACTAAGGGAAAGGGGCTTCCAGGCAATTGGCCTTCCTAAATGTCTTGCCTCTCATTATCTGGAAAAGAAATAGTGGAAGAGATGCAGCAGCATTTTATTAGAATCTATTTTATTAGGTAAAATATAAAACATTTATTTATTATAAAGTCAGTGAGAACAGTCTCTTTTTTTATTTTAAGAAAGAAAAAGAAGGAAAAGAAAAAAGAGAAAGAGAGAGAAAAAGAAGAGAATGAAAGAAAGGGAAAAAGAAGAAGAAAAAGAGGGAGAGAGAACGGGAATCTTGCTCTATTGTCCAGGCTAGAATGCAGTCTAAAAATGGGTATTAAAAAGCTCTTTTATACTAATAATTGTGTTATACAATGGAGACAGGAAGGAATAAGGGAGGAAAAAAACAGCCAACCAATATTTCATTTAAACCTATGAATTGCTATGCAATTGCTAGGGAGTGATTTACTCCCAACCATGTGGTCACTTTTAGAATAAATGTGATGTTACTGAAAAAAAAAAAAAAATGTATGTTTTGTGGATTTGAAGTAGAGAGTTCTGTAAATGTTTATTAAGTTTACTTGTTCGAGGTCTAAGTTCAAGTCCCGGGTATCCTTGTTAACCTTCCGTCTCACTGATCTGTCCAATATTGACAGTGTAATGTTAAAGTCTCCCACTATTATTGTGTGGGAGTCCAAGTCTCTTTGTAAGTCACCAAGAACTTGCCCTATGTATGTGGGTGCTCCTATATTGGGTGCGCATAGACTTAGGGTCGTTAACTCTTCCCATTACATTGATCCATCTACCATTATACAATGTCCTTCTTATCTCTTTTGTTTTCTATTACTTTAAAGTCCATTTTATCAGAGATGAGAATTGTAACTCCTGCTTTTTTTTTTTTTTTTGGCTCTCCATTTGGTTGGCAAATCTTCCTCCATCCCTTTGTTTTGAGTCTCTGTTATCCTTGCATGTGAGATGGGTCTGGATGCAGCTTACCGATGGGTTTTTTAGAATGGCTGATACTGGTTGTTCCTTTCTGTATATAGTGCCTCTTTCAGAAGCTCTTGTAAAGCAGGCCTGGTGGTAATGAAATCTCTGAGTACTTGCTTGTTAGTAAAAAATTTTATTTTTCCTTCACTTATGAAACTTAGTTTGGCTGGATATGAAATTCTGGGTTGAAAGTTCTTTTCTTTAAGGATGTTGAATATTGGCCCCCACTCTCTTGTGGCTTGTAGGGTTTCTGCTGAGAGATCAGCTGTGAGTCTGATAGGCTTCCCCTTGTGGGTAACCTGACCTTTCTCTCTGGCTGCCC